>JASDQU010683615.1:8247-24619 GCA_032191745.1 Picea mariana
CTCGAAGGGGAAACATGCAGTTGGACCCTTCGAGAGGTACATAGTGATCATCGTGTATTTGAAATCACGCGGGACACTGTCATGGTTAACTATGCTAGTCAAAGGCAGGATGTAGTTCAGAAAGACCGATGGGATCTTCTTCGCTTTAGCGAGATCATGGAGGTGTTTTCTTCATTTCTCAATAGCGCGGCAAGAATGTTGTCCATTCGATGGGGATGATTGCAATCTGCCAGTTGACGATGCATGTATTCCTACAGGCATGACTTTCTTAGTCATGAGATCCGCAAGAATTTCCTCCACTGACTTCTCTACTACGCTACGTTCGCCCGACATTCACACTTGTAATAAAATAAATTGGGTAGTCAAATGGACAAGCAAGGTAATAAAATGAATGACGAGGTCTAGAAAGAACAATGCGATAGGAAATTAGTTATTTTTTAGTGTGGATATCTCATTTTTCAAAAATTGGTCCCGGTGCAGTGTTCGACGGGTTAAATAAGCAATGTCGTAACAAATTCCTTCAATGGGTAGGAATCTTCCATCAATGCGCATCCATCTGTTATGGCACAGTCTCAACAGTCCAATGACGATCTTTCTGTCAATAACCTCTGGAGCATCGTTCTAAGAGTCAGAACGCCTCTAACGATCATATAGCTTCACCATGGTGAAGTTCCATTCTACACAGTTCTGTTATTCTGGTGAGTTTCAAGTTATGCAATCTTGCCTTCTGCGATGTCTTATCTAGAACTTCCTATAGTTTTTCTAACTTTTATTTCTTTTTACTAAGATTTATTGCCTTCTTTTCTGTGATATGAGTCTCTGGATTCCTCTTTCCATTCTTATTCTTACTTTCTCTTAGTGTAGTAACTTTGTACTGTTGATTTTCTTCCAAAGGATGCAAAGGAATTACCTCTTCTCTCACTATATCCAAGGTGGATGCATTTATTTCCACCATGGTCAGGTTCTTTAAGCCTTCTTGTGTTCTTTCAACTTCGACACCTAATTATTTGGCCCTCTGTTGCTTCGACTTATCCTCTTGTTCTTCTATTAGTCGCACTATTTTTCTGGCTATGAAGTCCCTTAATTCTTGTTTTTTCTATATTGTGGCCTCTTCCTCTGCTTTCCTTCTAATCTGATCCTTTTCAATCCAAGTCTTTCCTAACAAAAGTGAAAAAGGGTCTTTGTTGTCAACAAACCTAATGAATTCAAATTCTTCTTCAATTGATGTTTGATGGGAAATCATAGGTACATTAGTAACTCTTCCACATAGGATTATCATCTTGCCTCTAAACAATCCTATCTTTCCTAATGAAGGTATCATAGCATGATTTCCCAAAATTTCCCAAGTGTTTTTTGGCATAATATTCACATGTGTTTCTTTATCCAATACACAGTCTATGTCAAAGTCTCCTATTATATTTTCTATGCACTTCTTTTCTTTTAAGATCTCTGGTGAACTGATGTCTCTATGATCATTCAATTTTTCTTTTAGTTGTAATAACATAGTCTCTGATTATTTCTAGTTTTCTAACATATCCTTAGTTCCTTCTTCATAGTTTTCTAGTCTCATTTTCATCTTTTCAAATTTAGCAATAATATTTGGGAAATCCTCAACCTCATGACCAATAGCTTTACAAAAAAGACAAATAGGACCTCTACCAAGGCAATCCTTAACAAGGTGTCCCGACCTTCTACAATTATAACACAGTGTCAATCCTCTCTTTCTTTTAAATGATCCCCAACCTTTCCTGTACTGCGCACTGGGATCATAGTGATGGACATGCAATCTGCAAAAAATTCTTTCTAGGTTACTGCATCCACTTGTTAATCCAAAAACTCTTTCTATGTATAAGAATAACATATCTTTCACTATCTCTATCAAATTTATTTAGATCCATTATTTCTTCTAACTGTGCCCTAGCTTTTAGAATAGGACAAAATATATCAAACATACCTAGATTCATACTTTCAAAGAAAAAAATTCCACTTATCTTACCTTTACCAGACCACAAAGCTTTAGGAACTTACCTCTTTTCTTTGGATCGGGTTTCTTTCTTAGCACAGAGCTTCAAAATTCAAGTAGAATATTGTACACTACAACAATATTCTATGCACATAGCTTTCTCTTTTCCTGAGTTACGAACAATCATAGTTTAAAGTCCCAACAATCACAGTTTCAGTCCTATCAATGGAACCATTTGTTGGCACAGGGGTAGATCCGGTGATTAACGCTTCAACAATGCACCAACAGAACTCTAACTACCAACCCTTTCAGCAACACCTACGAAGCAGATGAAGTCTCACCCGAGGTAGAGGCAGGGGGGTTGCAGGAGTCAGGTGTCTACAACCGAGCTGGGACATAGATTTGTGATTACAACTCTTAACAAAGAATTTAGCGAATAACATGCATTAGTTCTTAAACCTTATTCACATCGTAGGTTAAACTCTTATTACAGATCAATGCAGTAATAATAATGATTAAGCACACCCAATCATTTAGCACATAGAATCAACTTAGATCTAGCATTCATCATACATAATCACTAAGCATCCATAGATCTATCTATAACACATCAATATCAATGCACTAAACAAATAAATATATAAACAACATGAAAAACATTGCACAAAGCACATCAACAGAGAATATACATGTTTCACCCCAACGTGGGGCTATGTCCACCAACTCTTCTTCTTCTTTATTAGTCTTCAAGATTTTTATATTATTTTTCTCCTATGCACAAAGCCATTGAGCTCAGCTTTGCACTGGACAGGTGATCTGTGCACATCACACTACATCCACCGTCCTCCAAAACCAAGTCAAGGCATAGATCTAACTCCTCAATAGCACAAATTATTGCATACAACATCTGTGCACAAAGAAACTTACATTCTCTTGCACTAACCCAATTACAAGTCTTTGCACATAGCTAACACTTACACTTAGCCCCTTTACTTTCATCGCCTAGCTACTTATTTATACATTACAAAAAGGCCTAACACATGGGTAAACCCATTGGTCAACATCCCATACATGTTACATAAACCCTAGTAACCCAAAAATCTTGTAAAACAAGTGAGATCCTGTGATCCCAGCTCCGCCTGAGCACTCCATCTTCAACCAGCCCATTGAAGTCCCAAAAATGGTCAAACAGGACCAATGTTCTCTCAAAACATGGTTGAGGGCCAAGAATTACTATCTTCATCCCAGCTACCATTTAGCTATATAACATTTAGAAGTGTCCATTAGAGAAACAAGAATGTCCATGTTTGGAAGGAACACGATTTGAGTTATAAGCGAGCCTTCATTTAATATGTGTAACATGTTTGTGATATAAGAGAATGATGGTACAAATGCTATTCTTCTATTTTGGTATTGAAGAAGATAAATTCATAGAAGGAACTTTTTGATTTTGGTTTCTAAAATCATATCTAGATGATATCTTATGTTGAAGTGATTCAAGCATAAAATAAAGATGAAGATGTGATATTTTTTTATTGAAAAAATAAAGATATTGTTGAAATTATTAAAAAAAAAATGAAGTTATAATAAGATTGAAAATAAAATAAGTTAATTTATTATAAATCTTATGTTGAAGTGATTAAGGGGATAAAATAAAGATGAAGATGTGATTTTTTTAATTGAAGAAACAAAGATAGTGTTGAAATTATTAAAAAAATAATTGAGCTTATAATAATATTGAAAATAAAATAAGTTAATTTATTATAAAAAGTTATAAATTTTAAGTTAAAATATTAAATTTTTATTATTATTATTAAAAAAGTATTTTAAAAGTACAAACAAAATTCCTAAGTTTTATATTGAGATTGGAATGTAGATAAAGATAATAAAAAATATTATAAAAATAAGCCAAAAATTCCATAAAAGTTATATTGAAATAGACAACATTTATGAGTTATTTTGCAAAATTCAAAATTTTAATAAAGCTTAAAAGAAAAAATCTAAAGTGTGTAGGAAAATCTATTTACTAAAATTTTAAAATAGCATAATAAAATATTAATAATTATTTATAATGTATACAAATTTCATAGATATAATTTAGTAAAATGTAAATTTATATTGAGTTAATGTGATGATAAGTAATAATATGATATGTAAATTTATACGGTATGGGCCAAATTGTTAAGAATCCTCCTAAAAAGTTACAAGTTCAAATCGAGAGGGGGTAGGATATGTATACCTCCGTAAACTCTTTATCGGTGACCTTAAAAATAGATTATTATTGTTATTATTATAAATGTAGTATATTTGAATAGATTATTGGTCCATGTATCTATGAATCAATGTGGAAAAAAACTACTTATTATTGTGAATAGATTATTGATAAATGTGGAAAATAACTACTTATTGTTAATGAAAAGTATTTTTATATTTTTTTTTTATTTAGTTTGTATTGGATATATTATGAAAACAAATAAATAATTTTAATTAATAAAATATTTTAATTTTTCATAATAATTATATAAAAAAATTAATTATATAATTTTTTTACCATTTCTATAATACCATGGACACCAACTTTATTGTACCTACAAAGGACCATGTTTTCTCTTTGGATAAAATAGATTTTGGGGTTAAGTGGCTTGTAAATGGGAAATCTAAGGACATTGAAGTCTATCAAGTTGAAATTTTTAAAATCGCGGGGCATATCCTCATCCCTCACATAAAAAAGTTATCTAATTTAACAGTCAAGCATGGCTTCCCTAAAGCTTGGAGGAAAATCCTCATTGTTCCTATTTTTAAAAATGGGGATAGAAACATTCCCTTTGATTATAATACCATTATGATTAGCCTGATTTTAGCGAAGCTTTATGGAATTATTTTGGAAAACAAGATTAGCCTTTGGTTAGAAAGTCACAGTAAAAGAGATAAAGGACAGGCTGAGTTTAGGAGATATCGTTCAACTGTGGACCATCTTATTACTTTTAGGATCATTGTAGAGGAGTTTTGCAATAGGAAAACCATTTTTTTTTGTTTTTTTGTTTACTTTAGAAAAGATTTTGAAACGACTCACAGAAAAAAAATTTGGGATAGGTTGGAAGAGATAAAGTGACTTTCAAGTTGAGGGTTTGTGAAATAAATTTTATGAGAATGTTATTTTGAAGTTTAGGAACACTGAGGGCTGGTTGAAAGAGATTAACTGCAATATTTGAGTCAAGAAACGTTGTCCCTTGTCCCCTACCCTTTTTGGCATATACTTTAACAAGTTTGAAGATTGTTTGGAAGAAGCAGGTTGTGTCGGCCCTACTCTCACTGGTATAGTCATCGATATTCTTATTTGTGCCGATGATATTGGTCTTATGGTGAGGAGTTCCGACGATATTGAAAACCAACTAAGAATCCTCGAGGAATTTTTCTCCAATATGGGTATGAATGTTGATACTGACAAGACCAAGGTCATGATCATTAAATACAATAAGATCACTTATGATAACTTTGTATATGACAACAACAACTTGGAGGAAGTGACTTCATACAAATATATTGGAATCAATATTCACCACAAGATCATCTGAAATTATAGCATTGAGAAAAGGATTATTGGGGGATGGAAAACTTATTATGGGCTTGAAAACAACTGTAAATCAGTCGATCTTTGGATATGGGATAAGAAAAAAATAGTCTTTGAGACTCTTCTTACACCTATTATTCTTTATGGAGGTGAATTATGGGGATGTAGTATATCTCATGAATCCTCAAGAAATATAGATCAAATTAAAAATATTTTTATAACCTATAATCTCAACTATGAATAGGTACCTAATGTATAAGAACAAGTTAAACAACATGGAAGATAAGATGTTTGATAAAATTTCTTCAAAATCCAGTTGTAACCACTGTCAACTCAAGCAAGTATGGCATAAAGATGGTAAGTCTTGGCTAAGCTATTGGGGAATCATGGAAGAAACCATTTTGCAGAATAAGGATACTTTTAAAAACATCATCAATTCAAAATTTAAAGATGAAATGTGGTTTGAGAGAATTAATTTATTATAAGGATGTAATCAACCTCAATCTAGAAGATCAAAATTATTTCTCTATTTTGACAAGTGTAAAGTAAATTGCAGTGACTTTCTAGCCAAAGGATAATCTTCTTTTCCAAAATAATTCCATAAAGCTTGGCTAAAATCGGGCTAATCATAATGGTCCTATAATTATAGGGAATATTTCTATCCCCATTTTTAAAAGTAGGAACAATGAGGCTTTGTATCTAGGGTTTAGGGAAGCCCTTCTTGATTACTAAATTGAAGAGGTTGTGTATGTGAGGGATAAGGATTGGCCCTCTGATTTTAAAAATTTCATCTTGGTAGCCTTCAATGTCCTTATCTTTCTCATTTGCAAGTTGCTTAACCCTGAGCTCTATGTCATCTAAAGAAAAAACTTGTTCCTTTGTAGGGATAATAGGAAGGGTGTCCATGGCATTAGGGAAATCGTAAAGAATTTTAAGGTAGGAATTCCAGTCCCTTAAGGGATTCCTATTATTTTCTTTAGTGTTGTGTTTTATAATTTGGCTCTAGAACTTCTTAAAATCTAGCTTATATAGTTGTGAAAGTCTCTCTTGCCTTTTATTGATATAGTAGGTCTTTTTTCCCTTTTCATCAGGGCTTTGTACGTATTGATCTTATCTAGTTTTAAGGACTCATTATAAGCATTCCTAATGTCTTTCCTAGAAATTTTACATTCTTTATAATACCAAGGGTTGGTATTTCTATTATTCTTTTTATAGGACACCTCGAAAGAGAACTTGTTAATAGAAGTGGAAAGGGTAGTTGTAAAATTATGATAGATTTATTCAATGTTGTCCTTATAAGTTAGCTGATTTAATTTACTATTTAAATCCTTTAAGAAAATGTCAACTTTACCTTTTTCAAAGAGTCAAGTCCTCTGATTATAAGAATACTCTTCAATGGTGCTCCTATGCATGGAAAATTTTAGAGTGAGGGTTAAAGGTTTATGATCAGAGTCAGGCTCATGGTCATTTATAAGGTCAAAATTTGTTATTTGGTTGGAAATGGGGATATCAGATATCACATAATGTACAACACTACTACCTAGCCCATTAATACAAGTCATTTGGTTGGATTTTGGCCACTTAATTACTCCATTGCAAATTATTAGGTCTTGACAGATGCAGAGATTGACCAAATCAGTACCAAACACATTCTCAATTAGGTCTTCAGAGTTTATTTTGTATCTATTATATAAAACAAGTTCCTCATCTAGACATAAAGGATTATGGTTCGAGTTTTTACTTAAAAGAGTAGCTTGTTTAGTTGCAGTCCTAGCATTAAAGTCTCCTACCAGGAGGATATTACCTTAATGTTTCAAGCTATAAATATCTTGTTCTAAATTATTATAGGGAGAATTGTTATCTAGATTGTTTTTCTTATAAAATGTAGAATTAATAGGTGCAAAATAGAAAATTTCTATATACAACTTCTTAGCATTGGTGTCTGAAATTTCCATCCAAATGTATTGATTGAGAGGGTCAATATTATGAAGTTGAATGTGAGGAGAAATTATCTTTCTAATATAACAAGCTATGCCTCCTATCCCTCTATGGTGGTATTTTTTGTTCCATGCCGACCACACGATAAATCCTTCTATGTTAGGGACCTTCGACTCTTCATGCTCCCAAGTTTCAACTAGACAAATAATTTCATTATTACATGAGATCCAAATTATCATAGGACCTTTGGGTCATGGAAAGCCACGATAGTTCCAAAAAAGGATCTCGAGTGTCCCAAATTCCTATTGATTATTATCCTTCTGATCTCTATCCCTAAGAATAGATTTTTGAATTCTAATTATTTCCCATTTTCCTTCTTTCCTGGATTCTTTTACATTTTGAACTTCCTTCCTTAATTCAACTTGGTCTTCGGTAATGTGGTCTTCATTTATAAATATTCTTGACCCTTTTAAGCTTGAAGAATTACTAAGTATGCTATAGTTATGGTCATTACAACTTACTTTGACACAGATCAACCTATCTTTGTGATCAATTATTTTTCCTAGCCTCTTTTCTTCTATGCGGTAAGTTGTATCAATTTCTAATTTGATATTTTATTCTTCTTTTACTATTGCTAGTGTATCCTCCTCTTCTTGTTCTTTTATACCAAAAATTATGACGTTCAAGACTATTTTGTTACGCTCATGGTCCAGTTTGATTATCTTATTCATTTCTTCTTTGATGGGTTTGATATCCAATTTTTTTTCCATATTACGGAGGGTCAAATTGTTGGTTAGTTTCTCTTCTATCTCTTTAATCCTATGTCTAAAGTTGTGATTTTCTTCAACCCCTCCTTCTTGGGTTGATTGTTTATGTTTTTCCATTTCTTAAATCCTATCCTTCATTGTATTCAATTCACTCTTGAACCCTAAGAATCTATCCTTTATTTGTGTTTTAATGGTATATTTATTTATTTTATCAATAATTGCCTCGAGCTCTATTTGAATTTTTACGTCTCTTTCTTCACTCTTTTTTTCTCTCTCTTCTCTCCTTTTTTCTACTAATTCCATATAATCGTAAAGGATATCTAGGGTGATTTTGGGGGGCCTACCCCTCTTAGGATGATTTTTTGGAATAGGTGGTGGAGTGCTCATATTGAAAATAAGAGAAACAAAAATGTAACAATTATTATTTTGGATTGAATTTATCTCTCAAATCAACTTTTACTTATGAAACTTAAAATACAAAATAAATTAAATATATTTAAATCTCTTTACGTTAATAGATTATAAAAAAGTGACTCGCCTCGGTTCACATGTCCAATTGCTCAACCCATTGAAGAAGCCAAAAATAATTTTCGAAAACCATAGAGAAGTTCTGGAGAAACTGAGAGAAACTACATAGATTATTCTGGGTAAAAATGGTAAAAACTAAAGAGAAGTATTATTCTCGTTTCGAGAGATATAATTTCAAAACTGAAGAGAAGTATTATTCCTATTGCAGATAAATATATAAGATATAGACTCAAATTAATTTATAAAATCAAGGAGATTTATTAATATATAATATAAAAAAATTTAAGACATTTATTTTTTATAATAAAGTAAATATAGAAAAAAAAAATTACTAGTAAAATATTTGAACTTTTATGATAAAAAAAATATCCACATTGAATATAACTTATTGTAACATCATTCTATTGCACACACTTGATTGTACTTATTCTTGAGGACACTTGAGTGTGAGTGACCTGGTTCCCTATATGATTGATTATTTCACTTATGGATTATGATGATGTTGTGGATATGATGATATGTTATTTGATTATATTTGCATCAACATGTGGTACTGACTGGTTTCTCCTGAGTGTGCAAGAATATGGAATAATTAAGGATGTCAATGGCATCGATGGACCTACCTGGACTCTGGATTGAGTTAGGGAGTGGACTATTTATGGTCTGAGTGTTTTTGTTATTGAGTATGTGACATATGAGTCGTAAATTATGATGTTTATTTTATATCACTAAGATGTTTCGTTGATTTATGCATGATGATGATAGATTTCTAATCAGACTCACATTTGGATTAAAGGGGTCATGCACGACAACCAAATATATTGAGGAAGAGGTGTGACAACATCCTTGCCACTGCCTACTAGCACTCTCATCGTGGCTCGAACTATAGGTTAACGATTACCTAGTTCGAGAGATCCACAATGTCGTGAGGGAAGACTGTGAAATTTGCTCACAATAATTCTAAGGGGCACACAATAAGGCAAGGTATTTATTCCTTAGAGGCCCTTAGTCTCCCACAAGCTCACCTGACAGAGTATTGACTCTAGGGGATTGACATCTACCAAAATCAATCAAAAGGCGAGTGGAACCCTTGGAGCACGTAGTGCATCTTGAAGGGAACATCACGTAAATGGAACATGAATACATGTGAGTGGTACCCTTGGAGCATGTAAGTGTGTATTGAAGGGAATGCCATGATTTTAACACTGGTAATTTAGTGAACCTAGTACCTAGAAAACTATGTCTTCTTAGGACTTGGTCAGCCTTAAAATGAATGATTGCATGAGTAAAGATTAATAACTATAAATTTTCCCTTAAAAATGATTTTTGTTGAGCCTAAAGGATTTAGAGCCTAGGTCTAAATAAGTCTTGAGAACTAAAAATTTGATTAAGCAAGTAAAAAAGGGAGGGATGAATAATTTGGGGGTGAAAATTAAACTAAAAAGATTTTCTTTTAAAGGATTTAAATTATTTAAAAGATTAATGGTTGGCTAAGTACAAAACCTACTAATTTAGAACTTATACCAAAAAAGGGAAACTTTAATACAAAAGGAATGGGGAATATAGTAGGGAATCTAATATAGAGAAATTTCTAAATTTGAACTCAACTAGGCTTTAATAAAGGCGTGAGTCAATAAAAGGAATGTAAGGGAATAAAGGGACATCGAGGAGCATTTTTAGGTAGGTGAGGGAAATAGTAACATTAAATTAATTAAATTTATGGTGTAACTAAGGGATTGGGTGAGAAGTGTATGGGGGATAATTTTCCTAATAAAAAATTTAATAAAAAGAAATTGGTGTGGTTTTGGCAACAAGTCACTAAGAAAACTGTATAAAAGAAATGGCGGAGAAGGAGAATGGACCACGACTAGTAGGCGTAATGTTGCCAATATTTTTCTTGATTGATTTTTCTTGTGGGAGTTGGGATACCCAGCTCAATTAGAGAGTGGTAACTTGACCTTGTGAAGCGAGCTAGGATCTAGCTTTTCTCTGGTTTGTGTGTCTGGCCCATTTGTGGCTCAAGGGGCTAATGGGGAAGAATAGTACCCCTAGCATTGGCTGGGAAGTATTAGTGAGGTATCAACGATTAGCAAGCGGGAGCATGGAGGATTGTCAACAACCAAATAACATCAAAAAGTCCATTCATCAGTTATGGTAATTTTATTAAGTTTTGAATTTTGTTAAAAAAAAAAAATTGTACTCTCTAGAAGTATTGTCATAACAATTACTTTATATTTAATTTTAATTACACAACTCCTTCCGATGGAATTATGCCATCTAGTGACAGTCCTTGTCGAACATGGTCTTTAGAGAAATTTTATTTTCTTTAGATTAGATTGGCATAATTGAGTTTCTTCTACTTTGTGTAAGGTCTCTGAATGATGATCAATGGTTGGGTGCCCTGTCTTGTAGTTGCGATACTAGTAATCATGAATTGACTTGCACCTATTTTTTTTTTAAAGAAACAAAAACCTCTTTACCATCCCCTTCCTTAACCCATCACTACTTGATGCTAGATCAACTAAGGTTACTGTCACTAGTTACCTTTTCTTATTGGATCAGGAAAATTCAATTGTTGTTCTTGCCCCAGTTCAATGTTTTGTCCTTAGCAACCATTGCAAGATGATCATCCTATTTATTAATATCTCATACATATTATGGAATGGTTTAGTCTGGAAACTTTGAATAGCTTAGAACCAAAGGTTGGATGTTCCTGAGAAATTAAAACCTCCCTAAGAGAAGGTTTCTTACCCCCATAATGGTTTCTGGATACCAACTTAAACATACAAAAAGTGTTGTGTTTTTAATAGGTAACACGCTCTTGGTATTTTCAATCTAATAAGGTTTTTGTAGTTTATGACCTTATGTTTGAAAGTAGACAAGCACATAGTGTTAGCACACAGACACCAGACCTATGATTGGAAAACACGAACGTCGTCGTATCACTGTCACTTCTCTCTGCATTTTTTTATTTTATTGCTCTTCCTCTGTGACTTTTGTGGGACTCCCAAACTCTGCCCAGACATCCTTACCATCAGAAAATGGGTCACCGAAATGAACATTCACATTTTTCTTTAAAAAGAAACGAGTTTATGGTCTCCATAATTCTAAGGAGGCTTCCATAGTCCTTGCGATCCTGGGGACTATCTTACTCGGCTCAGCCATCTTTATTTCGCCTAGCAAGCAAATTTCTATGTTAATTTGATGTTACCCACCTCCTTGGTAGTACCTTTCAGTGAGTGAATTCACTCTCCTCGTCTTCTTCCTCACAGGTTTTTCTTCGCGAATTTTTTCCTACAACCAAGAACCTCCCATGCAGGTGCCTCCCTCGATCGTAATGTGAGGTTCCCTCACATTCCTAGTCAAGCTTTTAGCGTTGACCTCTAACATTCGTTGGTGCAATGCATGTTCCCTCAACAATCCTTTCCTGGTGCATTCGATCCTTTTAGAAAAACCAGTCTTAGGTTCCTCTGCCAGACGATTCACTAATTAATCCTTCAACAATCCCCCTATTGCCTGGCCAAGATACCATGAGCCTCTAATAGCTATGACATTGCTTTACAGTGTTCCTTGGAAAAATTGGGTGAATGCAGGGTGTGGGGGTGGGTCCTCCCCCTTTAGTTTCATTTTATTTTGCATCTCTTTGCATTGGGTATCCTAGATACTGTGCTCTCTCTCATGTATCAGCTATGCGTTATCCATACCTCCCCTCCTTCAGTCCTGAACTCTTCAGTTACCTTCTTGAGTGGGACGTGGTTGAACCATCTCCTTAGTGTGTCCTCAAATAGTGAATCTGGGGGAAATGGAGACAAGTATTGAAGGGATGATTCCTTTTTGTATCCGAAGGAGTTATTTTTTGTTATTGGAGTTAGGATTAAAATATTTTAGATCTCCATGTCAAGGATCATGGTTTTATAAAACTATTTTTTTTATATAATTATGTGTACATTGAACCCATTTTGGGTAGGGGACTTCATAAGGCTTCCACGCCATGTTTGATTTGGACAGTGGAACAATCTTGCTTCTTGAAGTTTAGTATTTCCATGAAAAAATAATTGAGGGTAGATACTTAAGTTCCTCCCTTGAATCTAAGTTAACATAAGGCTTAGTAGTGAAACTTCGTAGTAGATTGACTTGTAGCACACATTAAACAAAGATGATGTAAGTTGTTGAGTTGTTCTCCACGCACTATGAAATTACATTATGGTCATTCTTTTGCCTTAATTAAATTTTGATGTTGACTAGTGGAGTAGTTAATTTTCCTTGCATCATGAATTTAAGGGTGATATTTACGCAGGCCTCCTTAATGTATCGTATGATTTTTTGGAAGCGTGGCTTGTGCGTGATTCGAATTTTATGTATGTTGATGTTTATATTATTTAGTAGGAAGGCATAATGGGTAGCGTCTCTTGCGATTTGGCCCTTAGCATCGTTGAATGACTAGTTTAATTAACTAGAATCATTGCGCGCACAAATCTTTAATGAATGTGTGAGGTAAATATTTATTAAACCCCTTGTGTGCAATGAAAACTTGATGTAAGGAGTGGTTGTTTATTCATAAGACCACCCGCGTTATGAAGGTTTCCCTTATGTTTATTTAACTTCTTTCTAACGCCTTTAAATTGTCCTTGTTAAGCATTTAATAACTAGTTTTTCATGCGCCCCTAATATCTTTGATGTTGGATTGATTCAAGATTATTTAACCTTGCGAAAACGATTATTTTTTGTTTGATGACTGATAAGGTAGTTTTACTTTCAACTCTTAAACTATGTGGAGGTGTGCTTGATTTATAATTTTTTTATTCTTGCACCTTAACCTATTGTTGATCGACCTTGTAGTTATTTCACCATTGTGCTCTAGCTCGTATGGATTCTCATTCCTTATGTGCATGTGTTCAGTTGGCCTTTTTGTATGTAGATATTGACTACACCCTTAAATTAATGCACGTGATTTCATGCATCCGGGATTGCATGTTGATTGATGAGTTTACAATTAACACTGATGCAATATTGTCAAGTGGATAGCTTGTTGCCCATGAATTATTTGGTGGTTTACTCTTGCACGATGATTGATGATCGATTATGTTATCTGGAAATGGGATGAAGCATGCATCGTGGAATATTTGTAGTTTATTTGTTGACTTTTGGTTGGCTTAAGTGTGTATATGGAGAAAACACGATGTTTCCCTCACACATGGAAATAAAGTAAAATTGATTCATTCTATCGTCTAGTGTGACCTTATATGTTTGATTTAGGATTTAGTTATCTTATGCCTTGGAATTTTAAGTTACTTATGTTGATTATTAGAATGCTATGGTGCCTTAAAGATATTGGGATGGCGTGTCAATGATGTTTTTTTAATGGTGATGTGTTTTTCCTAACACAATAAAAAAAAAATATACCTATTGTTTGTCACTTGTTGTCTTAACAGAGGGGTTGTTACATATGGTATCAGGGCAAGTTCAACCCTGTGACTCTGGATAGCCACACCTTCCACTGAATTATACACTTGAATTAATAACTTAGCGCTATTTAAAACTTTAACCTATCCATAAGTTACTCATTGTTAGAGGACGCTGTGAATGTTCATGACCTGGTGCCAGGGGAGGAGGCATGATGCCTCCAGTAGCACCTGCACCAGAGGGGTCCAACCCCCTAGAGAAGAACAAGTCTTGATCTTGATCAGATTACTGCACAGGATGCATTTGGTCTAACAAGGTGCTTCGAGGGAAATGACAGATGCGTGGACTAACTTTATGTATTGATATAAGGCCAGTGCCCCTGTAACCCTAAGGATCCACAACGCGCCCTAGCCAGTACTAGTAACATTCACGGGGAACTCTAGAATATTAAGTTCCATCATTCATGAGTTCCACAGATGGCTCAGTCGCCAAGGCATGGTTGGAGAACAAGCATTTTGTGTCACGCTTTGCATTTAAGACCTCCAACAAGAAGGTCTCCATGGAGGTCTTCATCTAAAGGGAAGCACTCTTCTCTAGTGGAAGACACTCCTACCTCAACTAAACATGGTTTTCGAAGCCATTTTTGGGAATGGTTCGAGGGAAAATTCCATGAGAATTATTTGCCAGAGGAATTCATTGAGATCCATCTCGATGAGTTCAACGCCTTACTACAGGGTGGTGTCAGATTGAGACTAGATTTATGTAGCTACTTTGGTATGCCTCGCCTCTGAACACAAAGAAGTTAGAGTTCATCAAGTTTGTTTTCATCCTTAACTCCATCTTTCGTGTGAAAGTGAGAATCTAAATTCCTCAAACGTTGCACGATGCAGTCCAGTAGGCCTTTTAGATGAAGAAGAATTTACCGTGGGAGTGAGGGCATGACTCCCACAAGATCATCTGGACTGATGAATTTTGTTGCACAGTAGCATCAGACGCTAACCACGACGATGGGTTCCTTAGTAGATAACCCCCTAAAGGGGACCACAGCTTCAACAATAGCAGTTGTTGGGCATGTTCAGCGGAGCAAATGCGACGTTTCAGGCTAGTGGGCCAACAACTACTACTACGGGGACCTGGAGTACTAGATCGAAGACTAGATGCTAGACATGTGGAAAGCCACCTTACTAGCGCAACAGTCTAGTTGAGAGGGCCAGAGCGACCAATTAAACAGAACACACTACCATTGTGAACATGGGATAGGGCCATGGGAATTCATGAGCATGGTGAATAACCACTAGGCCAAGCACCAATGCACTGTGCTCGAGGCATATGGTACCATCAACAACCAAAATTTTAGTATTTGTTAGATCTCGGTGCTATATAGAGCTTATTCTAGTATCGTGTTGATGGGATTAGTTGAGGGCATTATACCATATGAGTTTAGTTCCATCAAAGTAGCATCGAATGCCAACCATATGGTTGGAGGAAAGGGTGAACTATCGCTCCAACCTGGGGAATAATGTAACAAAGTCCGACCTGTGTCACTAACTTAGGATCTTATGATGACATGATAGGTATGAATGTTAGAAAAACAGGATTGTGGAACAATAAAATAAAACAAATGCATAAACAAAGCACAAAATATACACAATACAATAGAGACACAGATTTACGTGGTTCACCCAGTGTGGGCTACGTCCACCAAAGAAATTGTCAGGTCCTTCCTTTCTTATTATCCAACATATGAAGGGATACAACCTACAACAAACCTTTTGTAACTTCCTCTTCTTTCTCTCACAGTCTCCTATCTCAGAATACAATATTCTCCATCAACCATAGCTACAATACATTTCCCTCATAAAAGAGGGTTGCCTTCTAGGGAAGAAAACCCTAACATAATCTTTACCGTTATATCTGCAACCTTATAATGAACGGTCCAGATTTACAATGAAATTACAATATACATTTACAAGGCAATTTTTCCTTCGGGGGCTTAGGCCCCGAACCCCCACTGGGGGCCCTCTTGGCCCCAGACCCCACAGCTGGGGGGATAGCCCACCCGAACCCCGTAGAGGGGGTAACCCCCCTCTGCACTCCCCTGCATGGAAGAGTGTACATACTTCTGGGGTGTAAATACTTCATGGGGTATACAGATGGTTGAAATTAAAATACCTCTGAATGAGGAAGATAATCAGGCTCTAC
>JASDQU010683615.1:24719-35556 GCA_032191745.1 Picea mariana
ATATTAAAGGTGGTTATAAGCACCCAGAAGAAGAAGTCAGCCCTGCCAGTGAAGAGACACTTCCACACATGCCAGAATTGTATAAATAAGAGAGGCAAACACATCATTTAGAAACACACTCAGCTCACTCATCTAGTGCACAAGTTTTGAAGGACATTGCAATTGTTGGTTGCCAGAAGAAGGAAGAGAGAGAGGCGTGTTGCTCAGTGTTGGGTATTTTCTATTGTCTGGTTCATTATCTTGGCATTGTGTTGGCTATCTATATTAAGGAAGTTTTGCTGGGTTTTCTTCCCCTTGAGGGATTCCCATGATAAATGCTTATGTACTCTTGTGATTGTGTTTCTCTTAGTGATCCTATCTATTGTATTTTTATCTAGTAAATTTAAAGTAACCTAATAATACCAAAAACATTAACATGGCATCAGAGCTAAGATGAAGAGAGCATCTTTCACTGGAAAAAGAAAAACGTCACTGTTGTCGTACATGAAAATTAGGGCTTTTATTGAAGAAGGTTTTCATCCCCAAATCCATCTAGAAAGGTGCACCCTACCTCAAGGATCATTTTGGCATCTTCAGTGCACATTTCCAGTGGCTATCTCTCCTGAAAAGTGAAACCCTAGTTTTCACAAAGTACCAAAAGTACCAGAAAACCAGAGTACCAAAAGTACTAGAGTACTAGAAGTACCAGAAAGCCAAAAGCACCAGTCCAGAAATTCGCAAATCATGTTTGAAGGGGCAAAATTTCGATTTTCAGAAATCTGACTATATCGGCATACTCACCTCAGTCCAACGCATCTTTTGCTGAGTTCAGTTTTCAGATCCAAGAAATTTGATTCTTTTATTATTTCTATAGCTCGAAGGGCTAGGGTTTCTACTGCAACTAACAATGGCTACCAACATGAGGGTAGAAGACAGGCTTGAAGGATCTAGAAAATTCAGATCTTGGAAGCATAGGTTGCAGATGATTCTAGACGATAATGATCTCCTAGAACATGTTATAGTAGGTGTACCAAAACTAGATGAAGCAGAGAAAAAGACCAAGCATAAGAAGAATGAAAAGAAATCAAAGAGAATCATGTCAGATTCAGTAAAGGATCACTTGATCCCTCATATATCCGAACTACAGACAACAAGGAAAATTTATGAAACACTCATTAGGTTATATGAAAGCAAAGACATCAGCCAAAATCTTACCTTAAGAAATCAACTTCGTAATATGAAGATGGAAAACTCAGAATCTGTCACATCCTACCTTATGAGAGTTTCTCAGATCAGATATTAGCTTGTAGCTATTGGAGATGTCATTAGTGACAAGGAGCTTGTAACCACAACCCTAAATGGGTTTCCAACATTTTGGATTCCTTTTGTACAAGGAGTGTGTGTACGAAGCAATTTACCCAAGTTTGATAAGTTATGGGAAGATTTCACACACGAAGAATCTAGACTTGCAGACCAGCAAAAGAGATTAATTGTGGATGAAGAGGAAGCTCTTATAGTTCAAAATAACAAAAGAATTTCCTTCAGAAGGAACAATAAAGAAGCTAACTCCATAAGAGTTCCAGACAAGAAGAAAGATGTTTCAAAGATCAGATGCTACAACTGTCAAAAGTTGGGACACTTTTCCTATGAATGTCCTCAAGGAAAAGGGAAAAGAAAGCATCAAGCACATGTGGTGGAGGAAGAGGAATCTCCTCCCTCAAAGAAAGCTTTAGCAGGATGATCATCCTATTTATTAATATCTCAGACATATTATGGAATGGTTTAGTCTGGAAACTTTGAATAGCTTAGAACCAAAGGTTGGATGTTCCTGAGAAATTAAAACCTCCCTAAGAGAAGGTTTCTCACCCCCATAATGGTTTCTGGATACCAACTTAAACATACAAAAAATGTTGTGTTTTTAATAGGTAACGCTCTCTGGGTATTTTCAATATAATAAGGTTTTTGTAGTTTATGACCTTATGATTGCAAGTAGACAAGAACAGAGTGTTAGCACACACACACCAGACTTGTGATGGGAAAACACGAATGCCTTCGTATCACTGTCACTTCTCTCTGCATTTTTTTATTTTATTTCTCTTCCTCTCCGATTTTTGGGGGACTCCCAAACTCTTCCCAGACATCCTTATTGTCAGGGAATGGGTCACCGAAATGAACATTCATGTTTTTCTTTAAAAACCAACGAGTTTGTGGTCTCCATAATTCTGAGGAGGCTTCCATAGTCATTGCGATCCTGGGGACTGTCTTACTTGACTCAACCGTCTTTATTTCGCCTAGAAAGAAAATTTCTATGTTACTTTGATGTTACCCAGCTCCCTGGTAATACCTTCCAGCGGGTGAAGTCACTCTCCTCATCTTCTTCATCACGGGTTTTCCTTCGCGAATTTTTTCTTGCAACCAAGAACCTACTTTGCAGAAGCCTCCCTCGATGATAATGTGAGGTTCCCTCACATTCCTAGTCAAGCTTTCAGTGCTGAACTCTAACATTCATTGGTGCAATGCACGTTCCCTCAACAATCCTTTCCTGGTGCATTCGATCCTTTTAGAAAAACCAGTCTTGGGTTCCTCTTCCAAGGGATTTGGTAAAGTATCCTTCAATGATCCCCCTATTTCCTGGTTGAGATACCGTGAGCCTTTAATAGCTATGAAAGTGCTTTACAGTGTTCCATAGAAAAATTGGGTGAATGCAGGTTGTGGGGGTGGGTCCACCCCCTTTAATTTCATTTTATTTTGCATCGCTTTGCACTGCGTATCCTAGATACTGTGCTCTCTCTCGTGTATCGGCTATGCATTATCCAAGCCTCCCCTCCTTCCTTCCAAATTTTCTCAGCGGGTCTTTCAGTCCTGAACACTTCAATTACCTTCCTGAGTGGGATGTGGTTGAACCATCTCCTTAGTGTGTCCTCAAACGGTGAATTCGGTGGAAATGGAGACAAGTATTGAAGGGATGATTCCTTTTTGTAAGCAAAGGAGTTATTTGTTGTTATTGGAGTTAGGATTAAAAGATTTTAGATCTCCACGTCAAGGATCATGGTTTTATAAAACTATTTTTGTATATAATTATGTGTACATTGAACCCATTTTGGGTAGGGGACTTCATAAGGCTTCCACACCATGTTTGATTTGAAATTTGGAACAACCTTTCTACTTGAAGTTTAGTATCTCCATGCAAAAATATATGAGGGTAGATAGTTAAGTTTCTCCCTTGAATCTAAGTTAACACAAGGCTTAGTAGTGGAACTTCATAGTAGATTGACTTGTCGCGTACCTTAAACAAAGATGATGTAACTTGTTGAGTAGTTTTGGACGTACTATGAAATTACATTATGGTTGTTCTCTTTCCTTAATTAAATTTTGATGTTGACTAGTGGAGTAGTTAATTTTCCTTGCATCATGAATTTAAGGGTGAGATTTATGTAGGCCTCCTTAAGGTATCGTATGATTTTTTGGAAGCGTGGCTTGTGCGCGATTGGAATTTTATGTATGTTGGTGTTTATATTCTTTAGTAGGAAGGCATAATGGGTAGCATCCCTTGCGCTTTGGCCCTTAGCGTTGTTGAATGACTAGTTTTATTAACTAGAACCGTTGCACACACAAATCTTTAATGAATGTGTGAGGTAAATATTTATTAAACCTCTTGCGTGCAATGACAACTTGATATAAGGAGTGGTTGTTTAGTCATAAGACCACCTGCATTATGAAGGCTTCACTTATGTTTATTTAACTTCTTTCTAACACCTTTAAATTGTCCTTATGAAGGGTTTAATAACTAGTTTTTCGTGTGCCCCTAATATCTTTGATGTTGGATTGATTCAAGCTTATTTAACCTTGCGCAAACGATTATTTGTTGTTTGATGAATGATAAGGTAGTTTTACTTGCGACTCTTAAACCATGTGGAGGCGTTCTTGATTTAGATTTTTTTTATTCTTAATCCTTAACCTATTGTTGATCGACCTTGTAGTTAGTTCAGCACTGTGCTCTAGCTCTTGTGGATTCTCATTCCTTATGGGCATGTGTTTAGCTAGTCTTTTTGTATGTAAAGATTGATTGCACCCTTAAATTAATGCACGTGATTTCATGCATCCACGATTGCATGTTAATTGATGAGTTTGCAATTAAGACTGATGCAAGATTGTTGAATGGATAGCTTGTTGCACCATGAATTATTTGGTGGTTTACTCTTGCACGATGATTGACGATTGATTATGTTATCTGGTAATGGGATGACATGTGCATCATGGAATATTTGTAGTTTATTTGTTGACTTTTGGTTGGCTTAAGTGTACATCTGGAGGAACGAGATGTTTCCCTTACACATGGAAATAAAGTAAAATTGATTCATTATGTCATCTAGTGTGACCTTATATATTTGATTTCAGATTTAATTATCTTATGCCTTGGAATTTTAAGTTACTTATGTTGATTATTAGAATGCTATGGTGCCTTGAAGATCTTGGGATGGCGTGTCAACAATGTTGTTTTAAATGGTGATGTGTTTTCTCTAACACAATAAAAAGAAAATCTACCTGTTGTTTGTCGCTTGTTGTCATAACGGAGGAGTCGTTACATATGGTATCAGGGCGGGTTCAACCTTGCAACTGTGGATAGCCATGCCTTCCACTGAATTATACAATTGAATTAATAACATAGCATTATTTAAAGGTTCACGACCTGGTGCCAGGGGAGGAGGCGTGACGCCTCCAGTAGCACCTGCACTCGAGGGGTCAACCCCTTGGAGAAGAACAAGTCTTGAACTTGAGAAGATTACCGTGTAAAATGCATTTGGTCTAACAAGGTGCTTCGAGGGAAATGACAGATGCCTGGACTAACTTTCTATACTGATATAAGGCCAGGGCCCCTATATGCCTGAGGATCCACAACGTGCCCTAGCCAGTACTGGTAACATTCATGGGGAACTCTAGAATATTAGGTTCTAGCATTCATGAGTGCCACAAACGGCTCATTCACCAAGGCATGATTGGAGAACAAGCGATTTCCATTGCACTTTTCATTTACGACCTCCAACAAGAAGGTCTCCATGTAGGTCTTCAACTAAAGAGAAGCATTCTTCTCCAGTGGAAGACGCTCCTACCTCAACTAAACATGGTCGTTAAAGCCATTTTTGGTAATGGTTCGAGCGAAAATTCCATGAGAAGTATTTGTCATAGGAATTCATCGAGCGCCAGCTCAATGAGTTCAACACCTTACGACACGGTGGTGTTGGATTGAGACCAGATTTATGGAGCTACTTCGGTATGCCTTGCCTCTGAACACAAAGAAGTTAGAGGTCAACCAGTTCATGTTCAGCCTTAACTCTAGCTTTCGTGCGAAGGTGAGGATCTAAATTCCTTGAACGTTGCACGATGCAGTCCAGTAGGCCTCTTAGCTGAAGAAGAATTTACCGCAGGAGTTAGGGCATGACTACTGCAAGATTGTTCGGACTGATGACTTTTGGTGCACAGTAGCATCATACGCCAACCAGAAAAGACATCTTGGTATCAATATACATATTTAGAACCCTTGTTTACAACACCACGACGATGGGTTCCTCAGTAGATAAACCCCTAAAGGGGACCACCGCTTCAACAGCAGTGGTGGTTTGGCCTGTTCAGTGGAACAAATGTGAGGTTTCAAACTAGTGGGCCAACAACTACTACTATGGGGACCTGGAGTACTAGACTGAAGACCAAATGCTAGACATGTGGAGAGCCACCTTACCAGTGTAATAGTCCAGTTGAGAGGGCCAAAGCGACCAAGTCAACAGGACACACTACCATTGTGAACATGGGAAAGGGCCATGGGAATTCATGACCGTGGTGAATAACCACTAGGCCGAGAACTAGTGCACTGTGCTCGAGGCATATGGTACCATCAACAACCAAAATTTTAGTATTTGTTAGATCTTGGTGCTATATAGAGATTTATTCTAGTACTGTGTTCATGGGATTAGGTGAGGGAATTATACCATATGATTTTAGTTCCATCAAAGTAGCGTCAAGTGCCAACCATATGGTTGGAGGAAAGGGTGAACTATCGCTCCATGTTGGGGATTAATATAACAAAGTCCAACCTGTGTCACTAACTTAAGATCTTATGATAACATGATAGGTATGAATTGGTTGGAATCACATGATTCAATGTTCAAATAGTGAGGCGAAGAAGTTGAGTTGAATCACCGATGAGGGAAGGAGAAGAGTGATCGTAGGGAGAAAACTGGGAGTATCACTGAGATTCATCCCTTCCCTACAGCTACAGAGGATTATGCGCAAGAGATGCAAGCTTATGCACTCCCAGTGTTGAATGACAAAGTCTTGGTGGAAGGATTAGATGATATTCTAGTAGTACAAGATTTTTTGGATGTGTTCTCAGAAGAGTTACCATGTTTGTTGCTGAAGTCAATATGGAATTTACCTTTGACCCAAAACCTGGAACCGAACCGATAGAAATAAAACCTTATCATATGTCAGCCCCTGAGTTACTGTAGTTGAAAATGCAACTGAACAATTGTTGGACCTAGGACATATATGTCCAAGTGTGTCACCATGGGGTGTGCCTGTCATTTTCATATAGAATAAGGATGGGTCGTGGAGACTTTTCCTTGACTACCGTCAATTGAACAAGGAAACGAGCAAGAAGCAGTATCTGTTTTCTAGGATAGATGATCTTTTGATCATATTAAGGGCGCGACGATGTTTTCAAATATAAAATTAAGATTGGGGTATCAATAGTTACGGATCAAGGAGGAAGACATTCCTAAGACCGTGTTTAAGATGAGGCTAGGACACTATGAGTTACCATTGACTAACAAATTCCCCAGGGGTATTCATGAGCTAGATGAACGGGGTGTTCCACGAACACTTGGACATGTTGTTCAAGTACTCATTGACGATGTTGGATATAATATCCGACAAGGGAGACCATGATGAACTATTTCACCTTGTAATACAGTGCCTATGAGAGAAAAAATTATTTTGGGGAACTGTCGAAATGCTCTTTTATTTAGGGTATGTCATCTCTGGCTAAGGTATCGATGTGGATCCAACAATGGTCGAGCATATTATGGAATAGCATGCACTGAATAATGTTCCAAATGTGCGTAGCTTCATGGGTTTAGCGAGATACTATCGATGGTTCGTCGATGGTTTCTTGAAGATAGCAAATCTGATTGCAAAATTGCCGAAGAAAACAATTAGTTTGTATGCACCAAGAAATGCATAGAAGCGTTTCGAAGGCTCGAGGAGTTGTTGATGACAATGTCGATACTAAGGGTGCCTTCCATGGACAAGGGATTCTTGGTATGCACTGACACACTCAAGGAGGGCTTAGAGGAGTCTTGAGGCAAGACGATCGAGTGATCACTTACATCTCGAGGAAGTTAAGGAAGCCTGAAGAAAACTATGCAACATGCGATTTGAAGTTGTTAGCCTTCATGTATTCCCTAAGAGTTTGGAGACACTACTTGATTGGAAAAGAATTCGAACAAAAAATGGACCACTGTGGTTTACAACACCTTTTTACGCAAAATAACTTGAATGCGCGGCAAGGGAGTTGGTCAGAACTGCTTATCGATTACGATTTTTGAAATTACCTACTTAAAACAAATAATGAACAGAGTGGCAGACACCTTGAGTCGGAGACCACACATATTTTTAGTGATACCTCTTCAAACGAATCTACGAGAATAGATTCTACTTATAGCGTGACATTTACTGGTATAAAGAGGGTAAGGAATTTTTGGGAAAGATGCCATGTTGGTACTAAATTTTAGGGAGATACTGTGGAAAACGAAAAATCTTTGAGATATAATAACTGGATTTACTTACAACCCAACGGAGAATTGAGAATTTTTTATGTTATTCGAACCTCATAGAGAAGTGTACATGGATCATCGAGGAGTCATGAAGATGAGGATCGACCTTAAGCCCTTATTCTTCTAGAAGGGATAAAGGTAGACATCATCAACTACATGAAGATATGTGTAGAATATCAGCAGGTGAAGGTTGAACATAGACATCCAATAGGATTTCCATGCCCACATGCTATTCCAGAATTGACATGGGAGGTCATTTCGACGGACTTCACTATTGAATTTCCACTGATGACAAGGAGGCACGACCTGATTTTCGTGACAATTGACACTCTGATGAAGAGTTCGGTTTTTGGCCCTGTGTGTGCGACGCATCAGGTGCCGTGTATAGCTATATTTTATATCAAGAAGTTTTTGAGATTTCTAGACGTACCAAAGGAATCATATCGGATAGGGGATTCTATGTTGCAAGACACTTTTGGAGTTTCCCAAGAGGCCTTGGGAACACCACTGAAATTTAGTACATCATGTCCTTGAGATAGACAAGCTGACCGAAGGAACAAACCAATTTGGGAAGGTTGTGTTGTGTATGTGTGTGTTGGACCAACAAAAATGTTGGGAACAGTTCTGGTCGTTGTACAAGTTTGCATGCAACAACAACCATTAAATCACCATTAAGATGGTGCCATTTGATTTTCTTGATTGGCGACAATGTCAAATGCCTTTGAGTTGGGATAGACTCAAGGATGTGATCCTAGTAGGAGCATAAGCGATCCAATAATTGAANTGTCGATGCGAATCACATCAAACATAATTATGAAGGGCCTAATGACTAGTTGTGCCTCATTCTTTGAGGAGTCGCGTGATGTTTATCCTGTATTATGTGTGTGAATTTAGGTCATTGATCCTACATATGAGATTGAGGGGGTGTACGTAACATCCTTTTCTTGCGCACACTTCATTGTACTTATTCTTGAGGACACGTGCATGCGAGTGATCTAGTTCCCTATATGATTGACTATTTCACTTGTGGATTTTGATGATGTTGTGGATATGATGATATGTTATTTGATTATATTTGCATCGACATGTGATATTCATTGGTTTCTCTTGAGTGTGCAGGAATCTAGACTTATTGAGGATGTCGATGGCATCGATGGACATCCTTGGACTCCATATCAAGTCAGGGAGTGGATTGTTTTTGGTTTGAGTGTTTTTGTTATTGCATATGTGACATATGACTGGTAAATTATGATGTTGATTTTGGATCGCTGACATATTTTGTTGATGAATGCAAGATGGCGATAGCTTGCTAATCAGACTCACATTTGGAGTAAATGGGTCACGCACGACAACCAAAGATATTGAGGGAGAGGTGTGGTAGCAGCCCTGCCACAACCTACTAGCATTCTTGTTGTGGATCGAACTGTAGGTTAACGATTATCTAGTTCGAGAGATCCATGATGTCATGGGGAAAGATTGCAACAATCGCTCACGATGATTCTAAGGGGCACGCAATAAGTCATGGTCCTTATTCCTTAGAGGCCCTTAGTCTCCCACAAGGTAACCTAACGGAGTATTGACTCTAGGGGATTGATATATACCAAAATCAATCAAAAGGCGAGTGGCACCCTTGGAGCATGTTGTGTGTCTTGAAAGGAACATTGCATAAATGGAACATGACTATGATAAAGTGGCACCCTTGGAGCACATAGTGCATCTTGAAGGGCACGTCGAGATCTTGACATTGGTGAGTTAGTGTACCTAGTACCTAAAAAAAATATGTTTTTTTAGGACTTGATCATCCTTAAAATGAATGATTGCATGATTAAAGATTAGTAATTAAAAATTTTCCCTTAAAAACAATTTCTGTCGAGCCTAAAGGATTTAAAGTCTAGGTCTAAATAGGTCTTGAAAACTAAAAAATTGATTAAGCAAGTAATAAAGGGAGGGATGAAGAATTTCGGGGTGAAAATGAAACTAAAAAGAAAGCTTTTAAAGGATTTAAATTATTTAAAAGATTAATTGTTCGCTAAGTACAAAAACTAGTAATTGAACTTAGGCCAAAAAAGGGAAACTTTAATACAAAAGGAATGTGGAACATAGTAGGGAATCTAGTCTAGAGAACTTTTTAAATTTGAACTCAACTAAGATTTAAGAAAGGCGTCAGTCATTAAAAGGAATCTAAGGCAATAAAGGGAGATCGAGGGGCGTTTTTAGGGACGTTTTTAGGTGGGTGAGGGAAATAGGAAAATTAAATTAATTAAATAATTAAATTTTTAGTGCAACTATGGGATTGGGTGACAAGTGTACGGGGGAGATAATTACTAATAATAAATTTAATAACAAGGAATTGGTGTAGTTTTGGCAACAGATCACGAAGAAAACTCTATAAGAGAAATGACAGAGGAGGAGAATGGACCACAACTGGTAGGCATAAGGTTACATCGTCGATATTTTTCTTGACTGATTTTCCTTGTGGGAGTTGGGATGCCCGACTCGATTAGAGAGTGGTAGCTAAATCTTTCAAGGCGAGCTAGGAGCTAGCTTTTCTCTGTTTTGTGTGTGTGGCCCCTTTGTGGCTCATGTAGCTAAGGGAGAATAAGAGTACCCCTAGCGTTCGCTGGGAGGTTCCAGTGAGGTCTCAGCGATTAGGAAGTGAGAGCATGGAGGATCTCCAGCAGTCGAAGAACATCATCAAGTCCATTCGTCGGTTATGGTAATTGTATTCTGTTGTGAATTTTGTTAAAAATTTATGTTTGTACTCTATAGAGGTATTGTCGTAACTGTTAGTTTATATCTGATTTTAATTGTGCAACTCCTTCGGATGGAATTCTTCCATCTACTGACAGTCCTCATCGGAAACGGTCTTTAGTGAAATTGCATTTCCTTTAGATTAGATTGGCATAAATGAGTTTCTTCTACTTTGCGTAAGGTTTGTGAATGATGATCAATGCATAGCCGCCCTGCCTTGTAGTTGCAGTATTAGTAATCATGAACTAAACTGCACCTAGTTTTTTTTTTTTTTTAAA
>JASDQU010683615.1:35752-50539 GCA_032191745.1 Picea mariana
CAGTACTGGATCCAGCGGATCAGATCTCGTTCTGAGGGCCAGAGCCCTAAAAATTTGCCCACAAGGGCGTAGTCTCTCATAAATTGTTTTTGCTCTTCAATGCGTGGTGAACTAATCACATATTTTGGGGCTTGTGGAGCTTGTGGGATGCACTTACCAGGTTTCCATGGAGCGGTCGCAGTGAAGGTTGAGGCTGCCTTCTCATGATCGATCTCCATTTCGCGGTCCTTGGATACGCCTTCTTCCCACAGGGTCGAGTGTATGCCTGGCGGCAGCTCAAAGGCCGGCCTTTTGGTTCTTTCCGCGTCCTTAACACCGGCTGTAGCCCGACTGTAAGAGCCGCTCGTCGTCCCTCCTCCGCTGGGTGGAGGATGCCCCGATGGGGCCATTGCTGAACTCCCTCACCGCAAGGATCTGCAGAAACCCTAGTTCGCCGATCCAGAACCTAACAATGCAATATTTTTGGAGACATTTTCATTTTGAATCATCTTGTACTTGAACATTTAAGTGGGCTAAAAGGAGGTTGCCCCCTGAAAGAGGCTTATTAATTCAAATTATCTCTTTTTCAAGGCGTTGAGTACTTCTTCTAAGGATTTTCTATGCTATATTGATATTTGGTTCTTAACACTTAGCATCCATTACAAGATGATATTCCTATTCATTAATATCTCAGACATATTATGGAATGATTTAGTCTGGCATCTTCAAATATATTTAAACCAAAGGTTGTATGTTCTTAAGAAATTAAAACTTCCCTAAGAGAAGGTTTCTGAACCCCATAATGGTTTCTGGATTCCAACTTAAACATACAAAATGTGTTGTGTTTTTAATATGTAACACTCTCTGGGTATTTTCATTCTGATAAGGTTTTTATAGTTTATGAACTTATGATTGCAAGAATACAAGCGTGACGTGTTAGCACGTAGACACCAGACCCATGATGGGAAAGCGTGAACACCTCCGTATCACTGACACTTCTCTCTGTGTTTTTTTATTTTATGGATCTTCCTCTATGATTTTTGAGGGACTCCCAAACTCTGCCT
The DNA here is from genome assembly GCA_032191745.1 of Picea mariana. Lineage (NCBI taxonomy): Eukaryota > Viridiplantae > Streptophyta > Pinopsida > Pinales > Pinaceae > Picea > Picea mariana. The sequence continues at coordinate 36,796 of JASDQU010683615.1, forward strand.
AGACATCCTTACTATCAACGAATGGGTCACCCAACTGAACATTCTCTTTTTTATTTAAAAACCAAAGATTCTATGGTCTTCATAATTCTAAGGAGGCTTCCATAGTCTCTGTGATCTTGGGGACTATCTTACTCAGCGCATTCATCTTTATTTCTACCAACAATCAAATTTCTACCTTACTTTGATGTTGCCCAGCTCCCTGGTAATATCTTCCAGTGAGTGAAGTCACTCTCCTTGTATTCTTCCTCACGTGTTTTCCTCCACGATTTCTTTTTTTCAACCAAGAACCTCCCATGGATGATCCTCCCTTGATGGTAATGTGAAGTTCCCTCATGTTCCTAGTCAGGCTTTCAACACTGAACTATAATAGTCGTTGGCACAATGCATGTTCCCTTAGCAATCATTTCCTGGTGCAGTTGATATTTTTAGAAAAACCAGTTTCATGTTCCTCTGTCAGGGAATCTGATAATTAATCCATCAATGATCTGCCTATCTCCCGGATGAGATGACCTGAGCCTATGACAACTATGACAACATTTGACAGTGTTCCTTGGAAAATTTGCATGAATTCATGGTGTGGCGGTGGGTCTTCCCCCTTTAATTTCATTTTTTCTTGTCACTTTGCACTAGGTATCATGGATGTTGTGCTCTCTCCTGTGTATCGGCTATGCATTATCAGAACCTCCCCTCCTTCGTTCTAGATTGTCTCAGTGGGTCTTTCAGTCCTAAACACTTCAGTTATCCACTTGAGTGGGATGTCGCCTAACCATCTCCTTAGTGTGTCCATAGTTAATTATGGCCTTCAAATGGTGAATATGGTGGAAATGAAGACAAGTATAGAAGGGAAGATTCCTTTTTGTATGCTAAGGAATTATTTGTTGTTTTTCGAGTTATGATTAAAATATTTTAGATCTCTACGTCAAGAATCATGGTTTTATAAAACTATTTTTGTATATAATTATGTGTACATTGAACCCATTTTGGGTAGGGGACTTCATAAGTTTTCCACACCATGTTTGATTTGGAGCTTCAAACAACCTTTATGATTGAAGTTTAGTTTTTCTATGCAAAATTAATTGAGGGTAGATAGTTAAGTTCCTCCCTTGAGTCTAAGTTAAGGGAAGGCTTAGTAGTGGAACTTCATAGTAGATTGACCTGTCACACGCCTTAAACAAAGATTATGTAAGTTGTTGAGTGGTTTTATATGCGCTATGAAATTACATTATGGTCGTTCTTGTGCCTTAATAAAAATTTTATGTTGACTAGTGGAGTAGTAAATTTTCCTTGCATCATGAATTTAAGGGTGAGATTTACACGGGCCTCCTTAAGGTATCATATGATTGTTTAGATTTGTGGCTTCTGCGCGATTGGAATTTTATGTATGTTGATGTTTAGATTCTTTAGTAGCAAGGAAGAATTGGTAGCGTCTCTTGCGCTTTGGATCTTCAACATTGTTTAATGACTAGTTTAATTAACTAGAACTGTTGTGCACACAAATCTTTAATCAATGTGTGAGGTATATATTTATTAAGCCACTTGTGCGCATCGAAAACTTGATGTAAGCATTGGTTGTTTAGTCATAGGACCACCCGCATTATGAAGTTTTCCCTTATGTTTATTTAACTTCTTTTTAATGCCTTTAAATTGTCCTTGTTAAGGTTTTAATAAGTAGTTTTCCTTGTGCTCCTAATATCTTTGTTGTTGGATTGATTCAATCTTATTTAAGCTTGAGAAAATGATTATTTGTTGTTTGATGAATGATAAGGTAGTTTTACTTGTGACTCTTAAACAATGTGGAGGCGTGCTTCATTTAGAATTGTTTTATGCTTGTGCTTTAACCTATTGTTGATCAACCTTGTAGTTAGTTCACAGTTGTGCTCTAGCTCTTGTGGATTCTCATTCCTTATGTGCAGTTGTTAATCTGGTCTTTTTGTATGTAAAGATTGATTGCACCCTTACATTAATGCATGTGATTTCATGCATCCGAGATTGCATGATAATTGATGACTATGCAATTAAGACTAATGCAAGATTGTTGAGTGGATAGCTTGTTGCGCCATGAATTATTTGGTGGTTTACTCTTGCGCAATGATTGGCGATTGATTATGTTATCTGGTAATGGGATCACGTGTGCATCATGGAATATTTGTAGTTTCTTTATTGTCTTCCGGTTGGGTTAAGCGTGTGTCTGGAGTAAAACACAGGTTGCCCTTACACTTGGAAATAAAGTAAAATTGTTTCATTGTTCCCTCATGTGTGACCTTATATCGTTCATGTCTCACTAATATTCAATATCAGATTAGCTTTGTTTCCATTTACCACTTCAATCTCCTTGATTTAACACAATTATATATGTCACCAGGGTAATAGTCAATCTCCTTCTCTTCATCAACCACATCACAACACAAGTGTACCATGGGATTGTATCACAACACTTCCTCCTTCTCTTTCTCTGCCTTATCAAGAGACTGATCATTATACATGTTTCAACAAAAAAAAATTATCTTTTTCAGGTTGTAGCAACTAGGTAAGTTACTTGAAACGAATGAAAAGTAAAGAGAAATGTATCTTTTGGATTTTGGTAGACCTTTTTATTTTGGTGTCCATACAAAATATCTTAATATCTTAACTTAACGTGATAAGTGGTTTAAAGATAAATTAAAGATGTGATATTTGGTTTTTATTGAAAGATACTATAAAGGCTATTTTAAGTTGAAGTGATAAGTGATTTAAAGATAAATTAAAAATGTGATTTCTGGTTTTTATTGAAAGATAGTATAAAGGTATTGTTGTAATTATTATAAAAAATAATTATTTTAAGTTAATTTATTATAAAATGTTATAGATTTTAATTTAAAAGATTAAAAATATATTTTTATGGTTCTTATCTTAAAAAAATAAAAAGAAAATTTTGTAAATTTTATATGGGATTGGGATATAAACAAAGATTTAAAAGAAGAATATTATAAAAATAGCGTCAAAGTTACATAAAAATTTATATTGAGATTGGAATATAGACAAGATCTAAAGGAATTTGAGACAAGAGACAAGAGATTTTGTAAAGTTCAAACTTTTAACAAAGTAAAAGATAAGAGAAAAAAAAATCTTAATAAGTTTCAAATTATGTACAAATTATATACAAATATTTTCAAAATATACAAATTTCATGTAATTTAGTGGAACGTACATTTATATTGTGTTAATGTGTTGATAAGTAATAATATGTTTTAAAAAAAGTATCTTTAATATATTATTGGTCAATCATGTATGGTGACAAATATTTTCAATATATACAAATTTCATGTAATTTAATGAAGCCTATATTGAGTTAATGTGATGGTAAGCAATAATATGTTTTAAAAGAAAACAAATAAATGTCTATATGAAAAAGAAGTGTGCATGATTAATAAAAATAATTTTTTATATTATTTATTTTTTGAAAAATAATTATTTTTATATTATTTTTTTTTTAAATAAAAAATGTGAATTTTATGTATTAATGGTAAACTATTGAAAACAAAATAAACATTTTATAATTAAATTAAAAATTAAAATATTTGAATATATTTGAATAAAAAAATTAACTTTTTATTACTAAAATAGAATAATATATTATATATTTAATTTTTTAATAAATAAATTTAATTTGAAAAAATTATTATTTAATTAAAAAATACACGACATATTTAAATTTTTAATAAAAAAAATTAGTTTTGAACAAATATAAATTAACATGTAAAAAGCATAGACCCAACTTTAAGACATCATTCATAATTAATTGAGTGAAGATTGTAATAAAAATTTGGTATATAAAAAATAGTTCTAAAAAAATATATATTAACATTGAAAAAATATGGACCCACTTTAAGACATCATGATTGATTGATTGAGTGAAGATTATAATAAAGAAAATGCGAAGTATGGAGTCACATCTAAAAAAAAGTTAGTTGTTCTTTTATAATTATTAAGAGTGATAGGAGTGAGGCTTTGATGTTTACATTGGGAAATAATATTTTAAACATATAAAATTTTAAGATTTTAATATATAATTATAAATTTATCACTTCCTGGATTTTAAATGTTTAAGGTTTCATGTAATCTATGAAACCTCAACCTTTCACTTGCAGATCCTCTCTGCATGCGCCTAGCATAACCAACCCTGTCACATCCCTGACATAGCAGTATGAGAGCAGACGGAGAGGTGAAAACCCCTTCATACCAAAATGAAACAATAAATGAAACGAAAAACTCTTGTGCTCATCAGTTGCCTTGCGAACCCTCGTCGCACCTACAGGACCAATATCTGCAAGATGAGAGAGATGGAAGCAAAGGAACAAGCATTGATATAGAGCCATCCCATCCAAAAGTTGCTTGGATCTGTATACCTAGAAAATGAATCCCACAAGCTATGGTAGCACCTACATATGTGATAAGATCAACCAGAATAGGGGAGCACACACAGTTCATGAGAGACCATTCTCTATTCGACAATTTTTTGGGTCTTTGGCCCTTAGAAAAGAATCTTGCAAGTTGGATTGAGACCTGGTGGACCCCAAAGGGATATTACGAGCTCCAAATAAGCTCCAAAGTGTTCTTCACAGGAATTTTATATAACCTGGAAGATAAGGACCCCATCTTCAAACGAAAACCGTACTTCTACAACTTAATGGGTCTATATTTTTGCTTCTGGACGAAATGCTTCTGCCCCAAAAAGGAATATTTTTCCTATCCCTAGGTATGGATTCATCTTTATTCCTTGCCTCAAGAGATCTGGTTAGAAGAAATACTAATGGGTATTGGAAATACCCTCGGAAAACATGTCAAGTCCTCAGAGGCCACAAAAAAAGGAAATACACATCTTATGCAAGAATATGTGTTTATATGAATATCTCAAAATCTTTACTTGGTTCAGTAACCTTGGAATATTAGGATGAGGAATGGGCCCAAAACATAGATTACAAACATATCCCTTTCTGTTGTCGAAATTTCCATGAACATGGGCATCTCTTCAAGGATTTCCCCCTCAATGCACCAATCAAACTGGAAGTTGAGGAGAAACTGAAAGACGGGTTCACACAGGTTCAGAACAACAAAAGACAAGAGCTGAAAAAACCCAACAATAATAGTGGATGAAGGAACTCCAATACCAACTCTTTCGAAGCCCTCAACCAACTTCCAAAGGAAGAAGAGGTTGAAAACCCCCATCAAGCAACCGAACGAGGAAACAACAAAAGAAAAGAAAAATATGGAAGAACCCTAAAGAAAACAAAAGGAGAGGGATAAAATCATCACAACAATTAATAAGAGGCACAAAACTACATGATCAATTTGGGGTAGATACAATGACTCTTAGAGAGCTCTTTTTCCCATCCACCCAATTGTTAATAATGAAAATCATAACCTGGAACATTAGATGCCTTAATGGGAGATCCAAATAGAGGATTCTCTGAAATTGTGTAAAAGCTAAAGACCCAGATATTCTCTTGCTTCAAAAAATAAAGTGTGTGGGAAAAATCGTCGAGGACTTACTCAAAACAATTTGGAGTCACTACAACTTTTTTCATTCTGATTCAAAAGGTGTGGTGGGGGGACTAGCTATACTCTATAACCCTACCACAATGATCATGGATCAAGCCCTCTCCACACCAAGAACATTGACAGATCATTACAGAGCTATTGGCTTGGAAAAATATGGGTTGATTACCAATGCTTATGGCCTGCAAAACTGTCAGGACAAGGACATCTTCCTCAAAAGTTTTTCTTCCCTAGGCTCTCTTGCACAACAAATGCTATGGATAGTCGGAGGATATTTCAACATGATTCTCACTCTTGAGGAAAAAAGAAGAGGGAAGAAATGCCAAGAACAAAATAACATAAAATTCCAGGAGCTAATATATCGACTCAACCTCGTCGACATAGAAAATGGAAATAGAACCTACACTTGGACCAAAAGATGCGTAGGACATAAAAAAATAGCCTGCAAACTAGACCACTTATTAATATCGAAAACACTCATGATTGAAGGACCAACAATCTTCCAAAGTAGGGCTAGGATCTTCCAAAGTTGGGCTACGATCACTGGCCAGTCCAGTTTTAGATAGACACAATAGCCACTCCCAAACACAAACCCTTTAGGCTTGAGAAATTTTGGTTAACCCACCCAGACTTTCAGGAGCTAGCCCGCACCTGGTGGACCAAGGTGGAGATCCAACAGGGGACCAAAATGTTCTTCTTCTAGAAAAGGTTAAAAAACTTCAAACAATGGGTACACCAATGGAACATTTATGTCTTTGGGAACATCTTTCAAGAGAGAAAAGAGATGGAAAGAAAACTAGAAGACCTTTAGGACTGAGTCATTCATACGGGCTACACGGTCACCCAATAACAAGAGTAGAACACCATCAAGAGGAAACTTGAAGAAATATACAAGGAGGAAATCCTATGGAGATAGAAATCTCGCGTTCAATGGCTCAAAGAGGGGGAGAAAAACTCCAATTTTTTCCATCGCTCCATGATCCATCGATGCTTCATCAATCACATTATAAAGCTAGAAGATGATCAGAGAAACACCCTGCTAACCCATTAGGAAATAACAAACAATATGAAAAAATTCTACAAGGATATTTTTTCAGAACCCCCTATGGACCACACTCCAACTATATAATAGGTTACTCAAAACATTCCATCCCTCATTTCCCCGAAACAGAACATGGCTCTGATGAGACCCATAACACAAGAAGAGGTGGATCAAGCCGTTCACAATCTACCTAAAGGAAAAGGTCCAAGCCTAGATAGCTTCACCACATACTTCTTCCACTGATGTTGGCCAATGCTGAGGGAAGAGGTGTGATAATTGGTTGAGGAATGACACGGATAGGGCAAAGTCCTCACAACGCCACATTCCTCACCCTAATTCCCAAGGAAGAGAGGGTCACCAATACGAAGAACTTCTGGACAATAGCATTATGCAACATGGTTTATAAAATATTCTCCAAAGTCATTACATTCAAACTCAAGCCCATTCTCCCCTTTATCATCTCCAAGGAGAAATCAAGGTATGTTGTGTTAAAATATTGTGTAACTGCAAAGAATATTCGTATCCCCTTTTGTGGATGAAGATAAAATATATTTATTATTGATTAGATCAATCCCCTTTTGTGGATTGATCATGTCGGTCATTGTAATTGACCAAATACCCTTTTGTAGATTGGTCCAACCCTAACTGTAATAGGCTAAATAAGAAGTCGGCCCCAGTATATATTAAAGAGGCCCCAGAATATATTAAAGGTGGTTATAACCACCTAGAAGAAGAAGTCGGCCCTACCAGTGAAGAGATACTTCCACACATGCCAGAATTGTATAAATAAGAGAGGCCAACACCTCATTTAGAAACACACTCAGCTCACTCATCTAGTGCACAAGTTTTGAAGGATGCTGCAGTTGTCGATTGTCGGAAGAAGGAAGAGAGAGAGGCGTGTTGCTCAGTGTTGGATATTCTTTATTGTTTGGTTCATTATCTTGGCATTGTATTGGCTATGTATATTAAGGAAGTTTTTTGGGTTTTCTTCCCCTTGAGGGCTTCCCATGATAAATGCTTGTGTACTCTTGTGATTGTGCTTCTCTTAGTGATCCTGTCTATGCCATTTTTATCTAGCAAATTTAAAGTAATCTAATAATAGCAGAAACTTTAACATGGCATCAGAGCTAAGATGAAGAGAGCATCTTTCACAGGAAAAAGAAAAACGTCACTGTTGTCGTACATGAAAATTAGGACTTTTATTGAAGAAGGTTTTCAGCCCCAAATCCATCTAGAAAGGTGCACCCTACCTCAAGGGACATTTTGGTATCTTCAGCGCACATTTCCGGTGGCTATCTCTCCCAGAAAGTGAAACCCTAGTTTTCACAAAGTACCAAAAGTACTAGAAAACCAGAGTACCAGAAGTACCAAAAGTACCAGAGTACCAGAAGTACCAGAAAACCAGAAGCACTAGTCCAGAAATTTGCAAATTATGTTTGAAGGGGTAAAATTTGGATTTTCAGAAATCTAACTGTACCAGCATACTCACCTCAGTCCAACGCATCTTTTGCTGAGTTCAGTTTTCAGATCCAAGAAATTTGATTCTTTTATTATTTCTATAGCTTGAAGGGCTAGGGTTTCTACTGCAAGAGACAATGGCTACCATCATGAGGGTAGAAGACAGGCTTGAACCAGAGGATAATGATCTCCTAGAACATGTTATAGTAGGTGTACCAAAACCAGATGAACCAGAGAAAAATACAAAGCATAAGAAGAATGAAAAGAAAGAAAAGAGAATCGTGTCAGATTCAGTAAAGGATCACTTGATCGCTCATATATCTGAACTACAGACAACAAGGAAATTTTATGAAGCACTCATTAGGTTATATGAAAGCAAAGACATCGGCCAGAATTTTACCTTAAGAAATCAGCTTCGTAATATGAAGATGGAAAAATCAGAATCTGTCAGATCCTACCTTATGAGAGTTTCTCAGATCAGAGATCAGCTTGTAGCTATTGGAGATGTCATTAGTGACGAGGAGCTTGTAACCACAACCCTAAATCGGTTTCCAACATTTTGGATTCCTTTTGTACAAGGAGTGTGTGTAAGAAGCAAGTTACCAAAGTTTGATAAGTTATGGGAATATTGCACACACGGAGAATCTAGACTTGCAGACCAGCAAAAGAGATTAATTGTTGATGAAGAGGAAGCTCTTATAGTTCAAAAGAACAAAAATAATTTCTTTCAGAAGGAACAATAAAGAAGCTNGGTTTAGTTTGGAAACTTTGAATAGCTTAGAACCAAAGGCTGGATGTTCCTGAGAAATTAAAACCTCCCTAAGAGAAGGTTTCTTACCCCCATAATGGTTTCTGGATACCAACTTAAACATACAAAAAGTGTTGTGTTTTTAATAGGTAACACTCTCTGGGTACTTTCAATCTAATAAGGTTTTTGTAGTTTATGACCTTATGATTGCAAGTAGACAAGAACAGAGTGTTAGCACACAGACACCAGACCTGTGATGGGAAAACACGAACGCCTTCGTATCACTGTCACTTCTCTCTGCGTTTTTTTATTTTATTTCTCTTCCTCTCCGATTTTTGGGGGACTCCCAAACTCTTCCTAGACATCCTTATTGTCAGCGAATGGGTCACCGAAATGAACATTCATGTTTTTCTTTAAAAACCAGCGAGTTTGTGGTCTCCATAATTCTGAGAAGGCTTCGATAGTCCTTGCGATCCTGGGGACTATCTTACTCAGCTCAGTCGTCTTTATTTCCCCTAGAAAGAAAATTTCTATGTTACTTTGATGTTACCCAGCTCCCTGGTAATACCTTCTAGTGGGTGAAGTCACTCTCCTCATCTTCTTCATCACGGGTTTTCCTTCACAATTTTTTTCCTGCAACCAAGAACTTGCTTTGCAGGAGCCTCCCAGGAGCCTCAGTGCTGAACTCTAACATTCATTGGTGCAATGCACGTTCCCTCGGCAATCCTTTCCTGGTGCATTGGATCCTTTTAGAAAAACCAGTCTTGGGTTCCTTTGCCAAGGGATTTGGTAATTTATCCTTCAATGATCCCCCTATTTCCTGGTCGAGATACCGTGAGCCTCTGACAGCTATGACAATGATTTATAGTGTTCCATAGAAAAATTGGGTGAATGCAGGGTGTGGGGGTGGGTCTGCCCCCTTTAATTCCATTTTATTTTGCATCGCTTTGCATTGGGTATCCTAGATACTATGCTCTCTCTCGTGTATCAGCTATGCGTTATCTGGACCTCCCCTCCTTCCTTCCAGATTTTCTCAGTGGGTATTTCGGTCCTGAACACTTCAGTTACCTTCTTGAGTGGGACGTGGTCGAACCATCTCCTTAGTGTGTCCTCAAATGGTGAATCTGGTGGAAATAGAGACAAGTATTGAAGGGATGATTCCTTTTTGTAAGCGAAGGAGTTATTTGTTTTTATTGGACTTAGGATTAAAAGATTTTAGATCTCCTCGTCAAGGATCATGGTTTTATAAAACTATTTTTGTATATAATTATGTGTACATTGAACCCATTTTGGGTAGGGGACTTCATAAGGCTTCCACACCATGTTTTATTTGGACTTTGGAACAACCTTTCTGCTTGAAGTTTAGTATCTCCGTGCAAAATAATTGAGGGTAGATAGTTAAGTTCCTCCTTTGAATCTAAGTTAACACAAGGCTTAGTAGTGGAACTTCATAGTAGATTGACTTGTTGCGTACCTTAAACAAAGATTATGTAAGTTGTTGAGTTTTTTTCCACGCACTATGAAATTACATTATGGTTGTTCTCTTTCCTTAATTAAATATTGATGTTGACTAGTGGAGTAGTTAATTTTCCGTGCATCATGAATTTAAGGGCGAGATTTATGTAGGCCTCCTTAAGGTATCATATGATTTTTTGGAAGCGTGGCTTGTGCACGATTGGAATTTTATGTATGTTGATGTTTATATTCTTTAGTAGGAAGGCATAATGGGTAGCGTCTCTTGCGCTTTGGCCCTTAGCGTTGTTGAATGACTAGTTTTATTAACTAGAACCGTTGCATGCACAAATCTTTAATGAATGTGTGAGGTAAATATTTATTAAACCCCTTCCGCGCAATGACAACTTGATATAAGGAGTGGTTGTTTAGTCATAAGACCACCCGCGTTATAAAGGCTTCCCTTATGTTTAATTAACTTATTTATAACTCCTTTAAATTGTCCTTATGAAGGGTTTAATAACTAGTTTTTCGTGTGCTCCTAATATCTTTGATGTTGAGCCCCCGGGGGGCAGCGCAATTGGCAAGTGCCGTGATATAGCGTGTTATGTACAATGAGGTTCCAAGTTCAAATCCCCCCGACTTACCCGTGCCTGCGGAAGGGGCATACGTATGGCACCTGGAGGTTATAGTGGTAGCGGTCGGAATCGACCCCGTGTCACGCGAGTACGAGACTGGCCCAGTTGTCGATTCCGCCAGCATAAAATATATATATATATATATATATATATATATCTTTGATGTTGGATTGATTCAAGCTTATTTAACCTTGCGCAAATGATTATTTGTTGTTTGATGAATGATAAGGTAGTTTTACTTGCGACTCTTAAACTATGTGGAGGCGTGCTTGATTTAGAATTTTTTTATTCTTAAGCCTTAACCTATTGTTGATCGACCTTGTAGTTAGTTCACCACTGTGCTCTAGCTCTTGTGGACTCTCATTCCTTATGTGCATGTGTTTAGCTAGTCTTTTTGTATGTAAAGATTGATTTCACCCTTAAATTAATGCACGTGATTTCATGTATCCACGATTGCATGTTGATTGATGAGTTTGCAATTAAGACTGATGCAAGATTGTCGAGTGGATAGCTTGTTGCACCATGAATTATTTGGTGGTTTACTCTTGCATGATGATTGACGATTTATTATGTTATCTGGTAATGGGATGACGTGCGCATCATGGAATATTTGTAGTTTATTTGTTGACTTTTGGTTGGCTTAAGTGCACATATGGAGAAACGAGATGTTTCCCTTACACATGGAAATAAAGTAAAAATGATTCATTACGTTGTCTAGTGTGACCTTATATATTTGATTTCGGATTTAATTATCTTAAGCCTTGGAATTTTAAGTTACTTATGTTGATTATTAGAATGCTATGGTGCCTTGAAGATCTTGGGATGGCGTGTCAAAAATGTTGTTTTAAATGGTGATGTGTTTTCCCTAACACAATAAAAAATAATCTACCTGTTGTTTGTCACTTGTTTTCATAATGGAGGAGTCGTTACATATGTTATCAGGGCGGGTTCAACCTTGCAACTGTGGATAGCCACGCCTTCCACTGAATTATACACTTGAATTAATAACATAGTGTTATTTAAAACTTTAACATGTCCATAAGTTACTCATTGTTAGAGGACACTGTGAAGGTTCACGACCTGGTGCCAGGGGAGGAGGCGTGACACCTCCAGTAGCACCTACACTAGAGGGTTCAACCCCCTGGAGAAGAAAAAGTCTTGAGCCTGAGCAGATTACTGTGCAAGATGCATTTGGTCTAACAAGGTGCTTCGAGGGAAACGATAGATGCCTGGACTAACTTTCTATATTGATATAAGGCCAGGGCCCCTGTACGCCTGAGGATCCACAACGCGCCCTAGCTAGTACTGGTAACATTCACGGGGAACTCTAGAATATCAGGTTCTAGCATTCATGAGTGACATAGATGGCTCAGTCGCCGAGGCATGGTTGGAGAACAAGCGGTTTGCGTTGCACTTTGCATTTACGACCTCCAACAAGAAGGTCTCCATGGAGGTCTTCAACTAAAGGGAAGCATTCTTCTCTAGTGGAAGATGCTCCTACCTCAACTAAACATGGTCGTCAAAGCCATTTTTGGTAACGATTCGAGCAACAATTCCATGAGAATTATTTGTCATAGGAATTCATTAAGCGCCGGCTCAATGAGTTCAACGCCTTATGACACAATGGTGTCGAATTGAGACCAGATTTATGGAGCTACTTCGGTATGCCTCGCCTCTGAACAAAAATAAGTTAGAGGCTAGCAAGTTCGTGTTCAGCCTTAACTCCAACTTTCGTGGGAAGGTGAGGATCTAAATTCCTCGAACGTTGCATGATGCAGTCCGATAGGCCTCTTAGCTGAAGAAAAATTTACCGCGGGAGTTAGGGCATGACTCCTGCAAGATTGTTCGGACTGATGACTTTTGGTGCACAGTAGCATCATACGCCAACCAGAAAAGACATATTGGTATCAAGATACATCTTTAGAACCCTTGTTTACAACACCACGATGACGGGTTCCTCAGTAGATAACCCCCTAAAGGGGACCATCGCTTTAGCAAGAGTAGTGGTTTGGCCTGTTCAGGGGAACAAACGTGAGGTTTCAGACTAGTGGGCCAACAACCACTACTATGGGGACCTGGAGTAATAGACCAAAGAACAGATGTTGGACATGTGGAGAGCCACCTTACCAGTGCAACAGTCTAGTTGAGAGGGCCAAAGCGACCAAGTCAACAGGACACACTATCATTGTCAACATGGGAAAGGGCCATGGGAATTCATGACCGCGGTGAATAACCACCAGGCTGAGCACCAAATCACTGTGCTCGAGGCATATGGTACCATCACCAACCAAAATTTTAGTATTTTTGAGATCTTGGTGCTATATAGAGATTTATTCTAGTACCATGTTGATGGGATTATGTGAGGGAATTATACCATATGAGTTTAGTTCCATCGAATTAGCGTCAAGTGCCAACCATATGGTTGGAGGAAAGGGTGAACTATCACTCCAACCTGGAGAATAATGTAACAAAGTCTGACCTATGTCACTAACTTAAGATCTTATGATGACATGATAGGTATGAATTGGTTGGAATCACATGATTCAATGTTCAAACAGTGAGGCGAAGCGGTTGAGTTGAATCGCCAATGAGGGAAGGAGAAGAGTGATTGTGGGGAGAAAACTGGGAGTATCACTGAGATTCATCCCTTCCCTATAGCTATGGAGGATTATGTGCAAGAGATGCAAGCTTATGCACTCCCAGTGTTCAATGACAAAGTCTTGGTGGAAGGATTAGATGATATTCTAGTAGTACAAGATTTTTTGGACGTGTTCTCAGAAGAGTTACCATGTTTGTCACCAAAGTCAAGATGGAATTTACCTTTGACCCAAAACCTAGAACCGAACCGATAGAAATAACACCTTATCATAT
>JASDQU010683615.1:84279-94525 GCA_032191745.1 Picea mariana
AAGGTCTCCATGGAGGTCTTCAGCTAAAGGGAAGCACTCTTCTCTAGTGGAAGACGCTCCTACCTTAACTAAACATGGTCTTCATAGATGTTTTTGGGAACGGTTTGAGGAACAATTCTGCGAGAAGTATTTTTCAGAGGAATTCATTGAGTGCCAACTTGATGAGTTCAACGCCTTACAACAAGGTGGTATCAGATTGAGACCAGATTTATGGAGCTACTTCGGTATGCCTCGCCTCTGAACACAAAGAAGTTAGAGGTCAGCAAGTTCATGTTCAGCCTTAACTCTAGCTTTTGTATGAAGGTGAGGATCTAAATTACTTGAACGTTGCACGATGCAGTCCGATAGGCCTCTTAGCTGAAGAAGAATTTACCGCAGAAGTGAGGGCATGACTCCTGCAAGATCGTCTATACTGATGACTTTTGGTGCACAATAGCATTAGATGCCAACTAGAAAAGACATCTTGGTATTAAGATAAGTCTTTAGAACCCTTATTTACAACACCACGACGATGGGGTCCTCAGTAGATAACCCCCTAAAGGGGACCACCACTTCAGCAACAGCAGTGGTTGGGCCTGTTTAGCGGAACAAATGCAAGGTTTCAGGCTAGTGGGCCAGCAACTACTACTACAGGGACATGGAGTACTAGATCGAAGACCAGATGCTGGACATGTGGAGAGACGCCTTACCAACGCAACAGTCCAGTTGAGAGGGCCAGAGCGACCAAGTCAACAGGACACACTACCATTGTGAACATGGGAAAGGGCCATGGGAATTCATGACCGCGATGAATAACCACTAGGCCAAGCACCAATGCACTGTGCTCAAGGCATATGGTACCATCACCAACCAAAATTTTAGTATTTGTTAGATCTCGGTGCTATATAGAGCTTTATTCTAGTACCATGTTGATGGGATTAGGTGAGGGAATTATACCATATGAGTTTAGTTCCGTCGAAGTAGCGTTGAGTGCCAACCATATGGTTGGAGGAAAGGGTGAACTATCGCTCCAACCTGGGGAATAATGTAACAAATTTTGACATGTGTCACTAACTTAATATCTTATGATGACATGATGGGTATGAATTGGTTCGAATCGCATGATTCAGTGTTCAAATTTAGTGTTCAAACAGTGGGGCAAAGCGGTTGAGTTGAATTGCCGATGAGGGAAGGAGAAGAGTTATTGTAGGGAGAAAACCAAGAGTATCACTGAGATTCATTCCTTCCCTACAGCTACAGAGGATTATGCGCAAGAGATGAAATATTATGCACTCCTAGTGTTGAACGACAAAGTCTTGGTGGAAAGATTAGACGATCTTCCAGAAGTACGAGATTTTTTGGATGTGTTCATAGAAGATTTACTGTGTTTGTCGTTGAAGTCAAGATGGAATTTACCTTTGACCCAAAACCTAGAACTGAACTGATAGAAATAACACCTTATCATATGTCGACCCCTGAGTTACCATAGTTGAAAATACAACTTAACAGTTGTTGGACCTAGGAAATATATGTCCAAGTGTGTCATCATGGGGTGCGCCTGTTATTTTCATACAGAAGAAGGATGGGTCATGGAGACTTTGCCTTGACTACCGTCAATTGAATAAGGAAATGAGCAAGAACCAGTATCTGTTTCCTAGGATAGATGATATTTTGATCATATTAAGGGCGCGACGATGTTTTCAAATATCAACTTAAGATCGGGGTATCACCAGTTACAGATCAAGGAGGAAGACATTCCTAAGACCACATTTAAGATGAGGCTGGGACACTATGAGTTACCGTTGACTAACAAATTCCCCAGGGGTGCTCATGAGCTAGAAGAACGGGGTGTTCCGCGAATGCTTGGACAAGTTGTTCTAGTACTCATTGACGATGTTGGATATAATATTCGATAAGGGAGACCATGATGAACTATTTCACCTGGTAGTATAGTGCCTATGAGAGAACAAATTATTTTGGGAAACTATCAACATGCTCTTTTATTTAGGGTATGTCATCTCTGGATAAGGTATCCATGTGGATCCAAAAAGGGTCGAGGATATTATGCAATAGCATGCACTGAAGAATGTTCCAAATGTGTGTAGCTTCATGGGATTAGAAAGATATTATCAATGGTTCGTCAAGGGTTTCTCAAAGATAGAAAATCTGATTGCGAAATTGCCAAAGAAAATAATAAGTTTGTATGGACCAAGAAATGCGCAGAAGCATTTTGAGGGCTCGAGGAGTTGTTGACGACAATATCAATACTAAGGGTGCCTTCCATGGACAAGGGATTCTTGGTATGCACTGACGCACCCAAGGAAGGCTTAGAGGTGTCTTGAGGAAATACGATCGAGTGATCACTTACATCTCGAGGAAGTTAGGGAAACATGAGGAAAACTATGCAAAACACGATTTGAAGTTGTTATCCTTCATGTATTCCCTGAGATTTTGGAGACACTACCTTATTGGATGAGAATTAAAACAAAAAATAGACCACTGTGGTTTACAACACCTTTTTACGCAAAATAACTTGAACGCGCGACAAGGGAGTTGGTTAGAACTGCTTATCGAATACGATTTTTTAAATTACCTACTTAAAACGAATAATGAACAGAGTGGTAGACGTGTTAAGTCGGAGACCACACATATTTTCAATGATATCTCTTCAAACAAATCTACGAGAATAGATTCTACCTATAGCATGACATTGACTGGTATAAAGAGGGTAAGGAATTTTCAGGAAATATGCCATGTTGGTACCAAATTTTAGGGAGATACTGTGGACAACGACAGATCTTTGAGATGTAATAACTAGATTTACTTACAACCCAATGGAGAATTGAGAAGTTTTGATGTTATTCGAACCTCATAGAGAAGTGTACATGGATCATCGAGGAGTCATGAAGATGAAGATCAACCTTAAGCCCTTACTCTTCTAGAAGGGATAAAGGTAGACATCGTCAACTGCATGGCAATATGTGTAGAATTTCCGCAGGTTAAGGCTGAACATAGACATTCAACATGATTTCCACGCCCACACACTATTCTAGAATCGACATGGGAGGTCATTTCGATAGACTTCACTATTGAATTTCCACTGATGAAAAGGAGGCACGACCCGATTGTTGTGATAGTTGACACTCTAATGAAGAGTTCACATTTTGGCCCTGTGTGTGTGGAGCATCAGGCGCCAGGTATAGCTATATTTTATATCAAGAAGTTTTTGAGATTGCTAGACATACCAAAGGAATCATATTGTATAGGGGATTCAATGTTGAAAGATTATTTTGGACGAGTTCCCCAAGAGGAGTTGGGAACACCATTGAAATTTAGTACATCATATCCATGAGATAGACAGGCTGACCGAAGGAACAAACCAATTTCGTAAGGTTGTGTTTTGTATGTGTGTGTTGGACCAACATAAACGTTGAGAAAAATTTTGGTCATTGGCCAAGTTTGCGCGCAAAAACAACCATTAAATCATCATTAAGATGGTGCCATTTGATTTTCTTGATGGGAGACCATGTCATATGCCTTTCAATTGGGATAGAATCGAGGATGGGGTCCTTTTAGGACCATAAACGATCCAAGAATTGAAAGAACAATTAAAAATGATATGAAAGGGGATGGAAGAAGTGCAGGATCAACATAATGGTTTGTCGATGCGCATCACGTCGAACATAATTATGAAGGGCCTAACGACTAGGTGTGCCTCATTCTTTGAGGCGTTGCGTGATGTTTATCTTGTATTATGTGTGTGACTTTAGGTTAGTGATCCTACATATGAGATTGAATGAGTTCTTTCTGGATGTTGGGTGAGGGTTCACTCATGGCAGAGGCAATCCGCTTCTGTACCATCGCATTCGATAGCTACAACATCAAAATGTCGATCAGGTCAAGGTCTAATAGGACAATTATAGTCCACACTCAGCTACCTAGGAGGACGCTTATGTTATGCATTTGCAATTTCTAATTTTTTTTTATGGCTAGACCTTTAGATATTGTCAGATACTTTGTTTTTACACTTGTGTACAATGAAACTTTGGGATGAAGCTTAAAACAAGAGGGGGTGTAGGTAACATCCTTCTCTTGCACACATTTGATTGTAATTATTCTTGAGGACACATGCATGTGAGTGATCTAGTGCCTTATATGATTGACTGTTTCACTTATGGATTACGATGATGTTTTGGATATGATGATATGTTATTTGATTATATTTGCATCGACATGTGATATTCACTGGTTTCTCTTGAGTGTGAAGGAATCTGGCCTTGTTGACGATGTCGATAGCATCGATGGGTATCCTTGGACTCCAGATCAAGTCAGGGAGTGGATTGTTTCTAGTTTGAGTGTTTTTGTTATTGCATATGTGACATATGACTGGTAAATTATGATGTTGATTTTGGATTGCTGACATATTTCGTTGATGAATGCAGGCTGACGATATCTTACTAATCAGACTCACATTTGGAGTAAATGGGTCATGCACAACAACCAAAGATATTGTGGGAGAGGTGTGGTAGCAACCCTACCATAGCCTACTAGCATTCTTGTTGTGTATCGAACTATAGGTTAATGATTATCTAGTTCAAGAGATCCATAATGTCGTGAGGGAAGACTGTAAAAATCACTCATGATGATTCTAAGGGGCATGCAATAAGGCAAGGTATTTATTCCTTAGAGGCCCTGAGTCTCCCACAAGGTCACCTAATAGAGTATTGACTCCAGGGGATTGATGTATACCAAAATCAGTCAAAAGGTGAGTGGCACCCTTGGAGCATGTAGTGCGTCTTGAAGGGCACGTTGCGTAAATGGAACATGACTACAAGATAGTGGCACCCTTGGAGCACATAGTGCATCTTGAAGGGAATGTCGCGATTTTGACATTGGTGAGTTACTGTACCTAGTACCTAAAAAAATTGTGTCTCTTTAGCACTTGGTCATCCTTAAAATGAATGATTGCATGATTAAAGATTAATAATTATAAATTTTCTCTTAAAAACAATTTATGTCGAGCCTAAAGGATTTAAAGCCTAGGTCTAAATAGGTCTTGAAAACTAAAAGATTGATTAAGCAAGTAATAGAGGGATGAAGAATTTTGGGGTGAAAATTCAACTAAAAAGAAAGTTTTTTAAAGGACTTAAATTATTTTAAAGATTAATGCTTCACTAAGTACAAAACCTCCTAATTTAGAACTTAGACCAAAAAAGGGAAACTTTAATACAAAAGGAATGTGGAACATAGTAGGGAATCTAGTCTAGATAACTTTCTAAATTCGAACTCAACTAGTCTTTAAGAAAGGTGTCAGTCACTAAAAAGAATGTAAGGGAATAAAGGGAAATCGAGGGGCATTTTTAGGAACGTTTTTAGGTGGGTTAGGGAAATAGAAAAATTAAATTAATTAAATAATTAAATTTTTAGTGCAACTAAGGGATCGGGTGACAAGTGTACGAGGGAGAATATTCCTAATAATAAATTTAATAAAAAGAAATTGGTGTAGTTTTGGCAACATGTCACTAAGAAAACTCTATAAGAGAAATGACGGAGGAGGAGAATGGACCACAATTGGTAGGCGTACAGTTATGTCATCGATATTTTTCATTAGTAATTTTCCTTGTAGGAATTGGGATGCCCAACTCGATTAGAGAGTGGTAGCTCAACCTTACGAGGCGAGCTAGGAGCTATCTTTTCTCTGTTTTTTCTGTGTGGCCCCTTTGTGGCTCGTGCAACTAAAGGGGAATAAGAGTAACCCTAGCGTTGGTTGGGAGGTTCCAGTGAGGTCTCATCGATTAGGAAGTGAGAGCATGAAGGATCTCCAACAACCGAAGAACATCATCAAGTCCATTCGTCGGTTACGGTAATTTTATTCAGTTGTGAATTTTGTTAAAAATTTATGTTTGTACTCTATAGAGGTATTGTCGTAACTGTTAGTTTATATCTGATTTTAATTGCGCAACTCCTTCAGATGTAATTCTTCCATCTACTGACAGTCCTCATCAGACACGGTCTATAGTGAAATTTCATTTCCTTTAAATTAGATTGGCATAACTGAGTTTCTTCTACTTTGCGTAAGGTTTGTGAATGATTATCAATGCATAGTTTCCCTGCCTTGTAGTTGCAGTATTAGTAATCATGAACTGAATTGCACCTAGTTTAATTTTTCTTTTAAAGAAACAAAAACCGCCTTGCCATCCTCTTCCTTAACCCATCATTACTTGATGCTAGATCGACTAAAGTTAGTTACATTCTCTCCCTGCATTGGGAAAATTCAATCGTTGTTCTTGCCCCAGTTCAATGTCCTTAGAATCCATTGCAAGATGATATTCCTATTCATTAATATCTCATACATATTATGGAACGATTTAGTTTGGCATCTTCAAATATCTTAGAACCAAAGGTTGTATGTTCTTAAGAAATTAAAACTTCCCTAAGAGAAGGTTTCTTACCCCAATAATGGTTTTTGGATTCCAACTTAAACATACAAAAGGTGTTGTGTTTTTAAAAAGTAACACTCTCTGGTTATTTTCATTATGATAAGGTTTCTATAGTTTATGACCTTATGATTGCAAGTAGACAAGTGTGAAGGGTTAGCATGCAGACACCAAACCCGTGATGGGAAAGCGTGAATGCCTCTGTATCACTGACACTTCTCTCTGTGTTTTTTTATTTTATGGATCTTCCTCTGCGATTTTTGAGGGACTCCCAAACTCTACCCAGACATCCTTACTATCAACGAATGGGTCACCCAATTGAACATTCACCTTTTTCTTTAAAAACCAATGAGTCTGTGGTCTCCATAATTCTAAGGAGGCTTCCATAGTCTCTGTGATCCTGGGGACTATCCTACTCAGTGCATTCATCTTTATTTCTCCCAAAAATCAAATTTCTACCTTACTCTTATGTTGCCCAACTCGCTGGTAATATCTTCCAGTGAGTGAAGTCGGTCTCCTCATCCTCATCCTCATGTGTTTTCCTTTGCGAATTGTTTTCTGCAACAAAGAACCTCCCATGCATGATCCTCCCTCAATGGTAATGTGAGGTTCCCTCATGTTCCTGGTTGGTCTTTCAGCGCTGAACTATAATAGTCATTGGCGCAGTGCATGTTCCCCCAACAATCATTTCCTAGTTCAGTCGATATTTTTAGAAAAAACAGTTCTGGGTTCCTCTGTCAAGGAATTTGATAATTAATCCTTCAATGATTCGCCTATCTCCTGGCTGAGATGGCCCGAGCCTATGAAAACTATGACAGCGTTCGACAGTGATCCTAGGAAAAATTACGTGAATGCATGGTGTGGCAGTGGGTCCGCCCCCTTTAATTTCATTTTTTTGTGTCGCTTTGCACTGGGTATCATGGATGTTGTGCTCTCTCCCGTGTATCGGCTATATGTTATCAGGACCTCCCCTCCTTCCTTCCAGATTGTCTCAGCGAGTCTTTTGGTCCTAAACACTTCAGTTACTCCCTTGAGTGGGATGAGGCCTAACCATCTCCTTAGTGTGTCCATAATTAATTATGGTCCTCAAATGGTGAATCTCGTGGAAATGGAGACAAGTATAGAAGGGGAGATTCCTTTTTGTATGCTAAGGAGTTATTTGTTGTTTTTCGAGTTAGGATTAAAAGATTTTAGATCTCTACGTCAAGGATCATGGTTTTATAAAACTATTTTTGTATATAATTATGTGTACATTGAACCCATTTTGGGTTGGGGACTTCATAAGGCTTCCACACCATGTTTTATTTGGAGCGTCGAACAACCTTGTTGCTTGAAGTTTAGTTTTTCTGTGCAAAATTAATTTAGGGTAGATAGTTAAGTTCCTCCCTTGAGTCTAAGCTAAGGGAAGGCTTAGTAGTGGAACTTCGTAGTAGATTGACCTGTCGCGTGCCTTAAACAAATATGATGTAAGTTTTTTAGTGGTTTTCCATGCACTATGAAATTACATTATGGTCGTTCTTACGCCTTAATTAAATTTTGATGTTGACTAGTGGAGTAGTTAATTTTCCTTGCATCATGAATTTTAGGGTGAGACTTACACGGGCCTCCTTAAGGTATCATATGATTCTTTGGAATCATGGCTTGTGCGCGATTGGAATTTTATGTATGTTGATGTTTAGATTCTTTAGTAGCAAGGAAGAATTGGTAGCGTCTCTTGCACTTTGGCCCTTCAACATTGTTTAATGACTACTTTAATTAACTAGAACTGTTGCGCGCACAAATCTTTAGTCAATGTGTGAGGTATATATTTATTAAACCACTTGCGTGCATCGACAACTTGATGTAAAGGATTGGTTGTTTAGTCATAGGACTGTCCGCGTTATGAAGGTTTCCCTTATGTTTATTTAACTTCTTTCTAACACCTTTAATGCCTTTAAATTGTCCTTGTTAAGGTTTTAATAACTAGTTTTCCTTGTGCCCCTAATATCTTTGTTGCTGGATTGATTCAAGCTTATTTAATCTTGAGAAAATGATTATTTGTTGTTTGATGAATGATAAGGTAGTTTTACTTGTGACTCTTAAATGATGTGGAGGCGTGCTCGATTTAGAATTGTTTTATGCTTGTGCCTTAACCTATTGTTGACCGACCTTGTAGTTAGTTCACAATTGTGCTCTAGCTCTTGTGGATTCTCATTCCTTACGTGCAGTTGTTCATCTGGTCTTTTTGTATGTAAATATTGATTGCACCCTTAAATTAATGCACGTGATTTCATGCTTCTGAGATTGCATGATGATTGATGAGTATGCAATTAAGACTGATGCAAGATTGTCGAGTGGATAACTTGTTGTGCCATGAATTATTTGGTGGTTTACTCTTGCGCAATGATTGGTGATTGATTATGTTATCTGGTAATGGGATCACGTGTGCATCGTGGAATATTTGTAGTTTCTTTGTTGACTTCTGGTTGGGTTAAGTGCACGTCTGGAGTAAAACAGATGTTGCCCTTACACCTAGAAATAAAGTAAAATTGTTTCATTGTGCCCTCTAGTGTGACCTTATATGTTTGATTTAGGATTTAGGATTTTAATTTACTTATGTTGGTTATTAGAATGCTATGGCACCTTGAAGATCTTGGGATGACATGTCAATGATGTTGTTTTAAATGGTGATGTGTTTTTCCTAAAGAAATAAAAAAAAATTATGTGTTATTTGGCACCTGTTGTCATAACAAGGGAAGTTTTATATATATATATATATATATATATATATATGAAAATTAATTTGATATGAATGGAAATATATCTTTATAAATCATCAAGTTATTTTAATTTCGTAAGAATTGAAGGACAATTTTTATTGGTGTAATAATGATCATCATTATTATTGATAATTAAATTATAATAAATTTTACTATTTAAAAATATGTTCAGGAAAAAAAATTATTATTATAAATAATTAAAAACAAAAAATCTAAAAAAAATAATTTAATAAAAAAAGTTTTAATGGTAAAAAGCAAAATATACACATTATAAAAATAAAAAATATCTCTATCAAAAAAGCTCAAGGACCACTATTTGCCGTAAATGACAACTATGAGTCTCATAAAAAAAGCTCAATGACCACTATTTCCAGTAAATGACAACTATGAGTCTTGTCCAAATTTAAGAGTATGACGACTATTTCCCGTAAATGACAACTATGAGTCTTGTCCAAATTTAAGACTATGTTTGACAAAGCTCAGCAGACTCTGCTGCATCCCATTTTGTTCATGCTTCGGACAAAAAATGTAGTCCTCCAGGAAGACCAAGTTGTTACAAAGGCATGCTTCGAAAAAAAAATGTAGTCCTCCAGGAAGACCAAGTTGTTATAAAGGCATGCTTCGGACAAAAAAAGTAGTCCTCCAGGAAGACCAAGTTGTTACAAAGCTCAGCAGAAGCCTCTTCTGATGCATCAAAGATATTCGGATCGTTCATGTCTGACTAATATTCAATATCAGAGTAGCTTCGTTTCAATTTCCCACTTCAATTGTATATGTCACAAGGGTAAATTTACGACTATGAGTCTGCCCAAATTTCAACTTGTAAAACATGGTGGCAGGTCTGTGAGTAGTTTGGTTTGTAGTAAGGGTGCCTCCCGCGGAAAACACACGGACAATTTCAGTTACTTACACTGCTGGGTGCACACACAAGTGTATATATATAGATAGATAGAGAGGTATATTTCATTCCTCCGTAGTCAACGACCTTCCCATTTTAGTAAGCTCCTGCTTTAGTAATAACACTACAATATACCTACATATTTCCATCCCAGCTACTATAGAGCTTCCGGG
>JASDQU010683616.1:0-30658 GCA_032191745.1 Picea mariana
CCCCTTCCAAAGCCTTGATTATGAAGCCCTCCAAAGTGTTAAGAGATGTTTGACTTCAATAGACCAATTTCCTTCCTTCAAACTGAGTAAATGAGGTGTCGTAAGTGTCTCTGTGATGTCGTCATTAGGGTAACATAATCCAACAGTATTCACTACACCCTTACAACCCACTTGTGACATTTGTGACAAGTTGTATAGGAGTTGCGACACTTGCGACAAACGAGAGGTATGTGCGACACTTATCCAATTGAGTAATTTGGATGTGTAACAAAAATCATATATCTATCTCAAAATATTGTCTTGGGTTTGAATCTCTTTTCACAAGAGATGATCAAACAAAAATTCATGATCCAAAAGAAGAGATGCTTGTCAAAAAAGTGCAAGAGACACAAAAGATAACTATTGGTACTCATGATTCCCCAAAGTATGGAAATCTTGTCACCAGGTGTACAAAAGAAGAAACCGATCTATACACTTCCCTTTTAAAAGTGTTTTATGGTATTTTTTCTTGTACTTATGATGATCTAAAGGAATAGGACAAGTCCATTTTTCAACACATCATACCCCTTAAAGAAGGAGCTAAGTCTGTCAAGCAGAAACTGAGAATGATAAACCCTAAACTAAATCCTTCAGTAAAGATTGAACTAGAAAAATTAAAAAGGGTCGTAATAATTGCTCCAATCCGACATTCAAAGTGGTTATCAAATCCATTAATAGTCAGAAATAAGAGTGGAGAAATTCACCTTTGTGTCAATTTCAAATATTTAAATAGAGAAAGCATAAAAGACAATTATCCACTCCCAAACATGGAAATGTTGTTGCAACAAGTCACTAGTTCTCCCTTGATGTCTATTCTTGATGGTTTTTCTGGATACAATCAGATGCTGGTTGTTGAGGAAGATAGACCCAAAATTGTTTTTTTTTTTTTAATTTTGGAATACTTATTCATATGTTTGCATGGTTTTTGGGTTAAGAATGTGAGAGAAACTTTCCAAAGAGAAATGGATCATGAATTTAAAATTTTAATTAGAAATTTCATGGATGACTATTAGGATGATTTGACTATCCACTCAAAGTTGAGAGAAGAACATATCAAACATTTGAGAGAAGTCATTGAGCATTGCAGATTGTATGGTATATCTTTGAATCTAAAGAAATGTCTCTTCATTGTATCAGAGGGAAGATTATTGGGGCATATAGTAAGTAAGGAGGGGATACATATTGATACATAAATCATTAAAGAAATTAATGATCTAAATCCCCCAACATCTAAGAACGGATCCCAATCTTTCCTTGGAAAGATGAATTTTGTACAAAGATTTKTCCCAAATTATGCAACCATTGTAAAACCCATTAATGTGTACTTGAAAAAGGAATGCAATCACTACTGCTCTAGTGCTTGTCAACGCAAATTTTGATAAATAATTCATATTATATTCATTTTCTTAATATGAAACTATTTCTTCCATACTGACACAAAGGAATATGAAATGAGAAGAACTTCTAATAAGTTTCATGAGTAATACTTTACATGATTATGATATAAGATACTCATAAATAGAAAAAAAAAACTATGTCCTTGGTCAAAGAAGTGGCACATTTCAGAACATATATTTTATCATATCATGTCATAGCTTATGTCCCAACATTTCCAATAAAGATGTCGATAAATCAACAATTGAGGGAAGGAAAATGGGAAAATCGGCTTGCTAAAATTCAAGACTATGATATTGAGATCAAGACTTTAAAAGTAGTTATAGGACAAGAACTATGCAMGATAATGACAAGAATTGATGCAGTAAATGGGGATATATATATTTCACAGGGTCATCATCATCCACATCAGAGTGGTACAAGGATATTATATTTCATTTGAAATATGGTCAATTTCCAATTGGTATGTCTTCGAAGGAAAGAAGGTCATTGAAAATGAAAGAAAATCAATATGTGCTAGTTGTTGAAGTCTTGTTTCGTATAAATTTTGATGGAATGTTGTTAAGATGTATTGACTCAACAAAAGATCAAAATGTTCTTGGAGAATTTCAGGAAGGTAGTCATGGCAGACATTTTTCACCTACAACAACTGGACACTTAATTATGAGAGATTGCTACTATTGGCCCACCATTTTTAAAGAATCGTATTCAATGATCAGAAGATGTATCTCTTTCCAAAAATTTTCTAGAAATATGAAGAAAGTAAAAATTCCATTGCAACCTATAGTAATTGAAGAACCTTTTATACAATGGGGATTAGATGTCATTGGACCAATCAATATGAAATCTAGCAAGGGTCACTCATATATTCTCACTGTAACTGATTATTTCACCAAGTGGAAAAAGGCTATAGCTATTAAAAAGGTTGATTATGAAGAACTTATCAACTTCCTTAAAGACACCATTTTGTCAAGGTTCAGAGTCCCAGAGATATTCATAATTAACAAGGGGTCAATATTCATAGGATCAAATTTCACCAAATTTTGTGGGGAATTTGGTATTATGATGGTTCAATCATCAAACTATTATCCCCAAGGTAATTGTTTAGTTCAATCTATGAATCAAACATTGATCCAGATCCTTACAATGACAATCACAGTGAACCCAAGGAATCGATATACAAAATTGATAGATGCATTATGGGCTAGCATACTTACACCAAAGGAAAACACGATATTATCACCATACACATTGGTATATGGAAAAGAAGCAAAAGTGTCAATTCATCTGGAATTAAATTCCTTGACTTATGTTGTGAACTACGAAGATATAGAAGCAATTTCTCCATTACAAAGAAGATATGATCAATTGATGCAATTGGAAGAAAACAGAAATGAGGCATTAAATAAAATGTGTCAAAGACAAAAAAAATATTAAAAGACATTTTCATCAAGGTGCATCAACAAAATGTTTTCAAAAGGGACAACTGGTGTTGTTGTGGAATAAGGAAAAAGAAAAATCTTCTCAGCATACAAAGTTTGAAGAATTATGGATTGGTCCATATATTATTGAAAACATTCTTGGATACAACTCTTATCTGATGAAATATATGAAAGGGTCCGTGAAAATGTTTCTAGCCAATGGGTAACATCTCAAAAATTTATTCTCTTAAAAAAATTTAGTCTCAACATGTACATAATTTTCTTTTCCTTGTGCATATTTTTAAAAACTTTGTTTTATTTTGTTTTACTGACTCCATTTCCCAATGGTCGAGATTCTAGATTCTTAGTATCCCACAATGGGTTTCTATCGCATAGTTGGGGCTAGTTGTTGACCCAAAAGAGTGTTAAGTCTTTCACAAATATTCCCTTGTATATTTCCACAATTAGAAAAAAAATTCGTTTTGTCGTGTGTTCATGACTCAATTTCATTATGGTTACAAGATTTTGCCTCCTCCAAAATGTATCATTGTATTCTCCCGTATTTATTTTACACCAATACTTCGATTATTTTGAGTTTCTCGCGGGTTCATAACATATTCTCATTCAAGTCCAAAGTTCCTCCTTGACCAAAACACACCGCCATGTTTCATTGTCCTCATTTCACACCATACTTAGAAATTTTTTCAAATGTTCATCGAGGGTATAAACCACTCATCTGATTCACTTGATTACCACCATGATTAATCCATCTGTCCTATTCATGATACTTAGTCATTTTCTCATAATTCGGTTCTCTCTCTATTTTCCAATACTTAGTCAATTTTAAACTTGACCACGGGTTCATGCTATATCATAACTCTTCAAAACTCCCCCCTACATCTGACTGATCCAGTATTATACTTAGTYGCTTCTCGAGTTTTCACCATGGGTTCACGGGTCTGCGGGTTTGTGTTGATTTCTTGACATACACATGATTCTCCATTACCCCGCGGTAATACATATCCCACCTTGTCAATTTTACCAAAGTACATTTAATGCAAATATTATGGAAAATAAAAAGTGGTTAAAATATTAAAGGGTCGTTATTAATGACAACCTTTTTGAGACAATTCTCCATCAATTCAAAATTTAATTCATAATAGTCATTCCTTAGAAAGAATATTTTCAAGGTATATTATGGTAAAAGGGTTTACTTTGAAATTAAATTTCTAAAGTGACTATACATCCATCCATGAAATTCATTAAGCATGACAACTAGAAGAAAGGAGTGCTTCTACGAAGATACCCTCAATACATTTGGACAAGAATATTATAGGTTACAACGAGCAAGAGCATACAATTATTACTCATCATTGTAGCCTTTGGAAAGAAATTCCAATCGGATTTGGACGTCCAGGGTTGCTTCAACAAGTTACGTTCCATAGGTTTTCAACTGCAAATAATTGATTTCATGGTGCATAGATAAGTTTGATAAGAAAAAAAGGATTATTCAACTTCAAGGAGATTGCCCAATTTATTTAAGTCCCTTGGTATTAAAAAGAATTTTTAAACTTCCAAAAGCAACCATAACTTTCAAAGGGGTCGAAGCCAAATATTTCTTGAAGGAAAGAAATAGTGGACTCGAGCTTTTACAGGAATATCTTGAAGACTAGACACTCACGCCAAAATATTTATCATCTATCTAGGTTAGTCTAATGAAAAATCTCTACCGAGAAATGACATGGTTGTTGGATTGCAATGGGAAGACMTGGGGTTCAACATTAATTCACCAACCAAAACCCTAAAKATATCGACCCTTTTGAAATCACCCGCGAACAGGTGAAGTCTCACCCGAGGTGTCTATGGGGACTATAGGAACCAGGTTTCCACAGTCATGGATGAATGTGAGGAATTCATTATAATTATTCAACTTAACATTCATTCATTATACCATTCATTATGTGTGCAGAACCATAACAACATATCATAGATTCATATTAACCAACCTACATTAAGTGCACGTAATAAAAAAAACACTAATCAAACACATCACAACGTAGAAAATAGACACCATATTTTAACGTGGTTCACCCAATATTGGCTACATCCACAACGACATGMGTCATATATTATTATTTAGCATGATCTMTTACAAAAGGTGCACAGTGTGCTCATACATAA
This sequence comes from Picea mariana, assembly GCA_032191745.1. Classification (NCBI taxonomy): domain Eukaryota; kingdom Viridiplantae; phylum Streptophyta; class Pinopsida; order Pinales; family Pinaceae; genus Picea; species Picea mariana. The sequence goes on from JASDQU010683616.1 coordinate 5,037, forward strand.
TATCTTAKTTCTACCCCAAAATTCCCTTGTCATTCATGCATAAAATGCACAATTATCTCATTCTCTCCTTTTCAACTCACGTCCACMTTCAAACCTACTTATTTATACCCAAAACCCATACATATCTATACATTTACATCAGGGATTAGCCCATTACAAATGGACCGAAACGCCTAACTAACTTCCTTCTTTTCTTCTGCATGTGCTGATCCTTAGATGACTTGTCGCACGGTTGCTCCTGTATGATTCCCAAAACTAATCCCAAAATGTCTTGCTCCAACAGACCCCCAACACTCACCTATGGCTCATCCCGAGCCACTTCAAGCCTTGTTCCATGTCACAACAAACTTGTAGAATGTTTCTCTTGTAGTCACAACCTTTTCCTTTACGTGTGTTTCCTACTACAAAATTCCCTCCACTGTATCTATAGTAATGTGGGTCTTCATATTCTATGCACTCTCTTGCACTACCTTCTTTTCTATGCCTTGCACAACTGTAAGTTCATGTGTTACCTAGAACGCTTACTCCTACATTGTCTCAATATTTTATGCACGAGCTTGTTGTTCTGCTCTTATTTGGTTTATGTCTAAGTACAACTTCCTATTCTCCATGATTGCAACCATCTTTTCTGTTGGTGGAAAAGTGCTCATCGTCTCTTTAAAATTTAGTGCCTCCTCCATCTTATCCTGCAACTTCTACCCATTTCCTTGCAACTTCGGATCTTMTGTTAGCTGAGTCCATACTAGTGTGCTTTCTTCATACAACTTGGCACACTCCTCCAAATTCTTGATACTTTCCACTGTTGTTGTTGTTTTCTTCTCCCTTTTMTCCCTTTCTTCMTGTAGAGTGCTTGGAATAGTGCACGCTTATAAGTCTACTATCTTTGAGTGAAATCCATGAATGGATTCACTAATCTTCAAAACTTCCTATTCTAATGGAGCATCTACTTCTATTGGTATATCTAGAAAATTATTGTACACTTCATTTTTCAACCTTCATTCTCTATGTTCTTCCTCATCCCACTCCATCATAAATTTAATGTATTCTATATGCAATGCTTCCTTATCATCTATCACTTTGGTCAACTCCATCGCCATCGACTCTGCACACAAATTTATCTCCTTTGTAACAATTGTTTGCAAACCCTTTAATACATTCATCGACAACTGCGACAAGACTAAGTCAATATGACTTAATGCTTGTTCTTTCTCCTACATCTATGTCGAGGGGAATTATAATTATCCCACTAATAACTTCATTACTCTATTCTCTCCTAATGCTTCTGATGGGTGAGACGTCATCGGTCTTACTTTTATAATATTTGTTGTACTCTCCATTTGTTCTTCCTCTGTCCTTTTCTCTAGTGTTATCTTGGATTCTTCCAAAATCTTACGCAATGAATCTATCTTCTCCTATATATATGTGTGTATGCCCTCTTTGTTTTGCACCACATGATGAAATGCTTCATTCGTCACTTCCTTTACTTAATCTCCTATTTTCTTTAAGTCATCTTTTGTCAGGGCCTGGGGGGCCACTTCCTTGAATGCTTTCCTCTTCTTTTGTTGGTTTATTGACTTCCCCTTATCCTGTTCTTTCCTCTTCTCTCTGGGGTGTGGTACTATTTTATGTGTGTCTCCTGCATCATTTCATTTTCCTTCATGTTCTTCTTCTTGTTCTTCTGGACCGTTCTCTAGAGGTTGTGTTTCTGGCTACTCTGTTTCTGGTACTGGGGTTTTCCATTCGTACTCCTAGTCTTCTATAATCTGTCCAACTTCATATCTTATCAACCTGTATCTGGTCATCATCAATAACTGATCTAGTTCCCTCTTATCTTGGATATACATATGATGTCTTCCTTCTTTAAAACATGTAATCTCTTTGTATGCTTCCACTACCTATGGTAGTATGGGCTGTGTATCCTGAATGCTCTGCTGAATTACCTCCTTGTAAACACAGAAAGTAATGTTATTATCCAACTGTCTTTCCTTGTGTGGATTATGCCACAAGTTCATATATATTGTTGCTAAACATGGTTTCTTCACAACTCCTAGAAAATGAGTGTCTTTCGGCTCCCTCCAAGCCATTAATGCAATCAATATCAATAACCACTCATAATGAAATTATGTTCCTTTATCTTTTTCCTCCCTGCAATCCATCAAGAATTGGTTTATGAGGAATGTCGCTCAATTAATTTTTACTCCTATGACACACTTCTTAGATGCTTCTATTACACGGGCTAGTACCTCATCTTTGTGACATTTCCTCAACAACTTATAGGTTAGCACATGGATCACGAACCTGAAAATATCATCATTAATACTTGCAACATCAAACCACACATTCCTCTATGTGTTTCATACTTATCTTTCATCTTCTCTACTAAGGATTTCTCCTTAGATTTCTCTATGAATAATGGCAGTGGTTCTTCCCCTGCTGATGGTAGTGTAGTGATCCACAAAATCAACAATGTATCTATGGACACTACTCTTTCTAACCACAAGAACCTCCCATGGATGCAACTTAATAACATCTTGACGCAAATGTTTATCTCTGTTGATATTTTTGTGAATGTACTTGTCTATTGCTAACTATGGAAACTTCTTTATGATTACCCTTGTGGGATCTCTGGTTCAACAAGTTCATACTTTGGTTCCTTTGGTAACTTAACCTTCTTCATTATCAACTACTTGGGTGGCACATAATCCTTCAAAAAGTTAACCAGGCTTGGCCTTGATGCTAACGCTTTCGTGGTTTCCTTGAATACAAGTATCGATGTCTGCCTGGTGTGTTGTTTATTTTGCTGTGATGAGGCTTCTCTTGTATTCGATGTTGCCATAGTGCTCTGAAACACACTCAAATCTCTCTGCAACAGACTTAACTTTCTATGCAACACTGTCTCTCTCTAGCTCTTTGTTCTCTTGAATGTGCATGCAACAATAACCTTTCCTTTTCGACCCCTCATCTACTTTTATACCCTGTTTCTAGCTGCTTCCATTCTTCTTCATGCCTAATTTTGCATTCTAATCCACTTGTATTTGCATTCAATTCTTGCCATAACTCTTCATTAACTTCATATCCTCCAACATATCATACGATATATTTTCCATCCTATCAAAATCCTCTTTCCGGTTTTCCTTTATGACTACACATCTCCACTTCCTCTCCATCATGTTTTCTCTTTAATACATGTCCCATAATGTATGTTATTTAATTCTTTTCATGCCCTTTGCATAGATATTTGTCACAATTCAATCCTCCTTCCTGTGCACAATTCCTTCCTCTTTCTACATATCTGCTACATTTTATGGTTTATTACCTTATGCATTACTTCAATATTCTTTCCTCAAACTCTTTTATTTCTTTTCTTCTTTTCTTTTTCTTTCTATAATACAAATACTATTATACAATTTCTATAGTACACATTTTGCGCGTTTCAACTAGTGCGCAGAAACACATTTGTCCCTATACAATTTCAATCGAATATCGTTTACCAATCCTTCCACATGTTCCCCATTTAGTTCCTCCAATTGAAAAACACCCGCCTTTGTCACAAACCTTATCACGTATGGGGCCAACCAATTCATTTGTAACTTCCTAGGGTGTTGAAAAAACTTGTTGTCATAAATAAAAACTAAGTCTCCTATATAGAACTTCTTTTGTTTAATGTGTTTTTCATGCCAGGATCTCTCACGCACTTTTTGAACTTGTTGATGGAATCTTGCGACAAAACGGTCTTCCTCTGGTTCTACTAGCTCTGACAATATTCTTTCTACCATGCCCAAATCAATAATCTTTTTCAATGCGACAATGCACATACTTGACATGATGAATTCCATAGGCATAAATACTTCTTAACCATACACTAATCTGAGTGATGTTTGTCCTATCAACTTCTTACTTGTTTTCCTATACACCCATAGCATTGCTGGAATCCTTAAGTCCCAGTCATCTCGACTTATATTGCATACCTTTGTCAGCGCATGTTCTAGGATCTTGTTGATTTCTTCCACTGTTCCATTTTCTTGAGAATTGTAAGGTGTAATTTTCTAGTGATGAACCTGGAATTCCTTTGTTAACATAGAAATCCTCTTATTCAAAAAATGAGTTCCTTTATCACTCATAAGGATTCTCAGAAATCCAAACCTTGTCACCACATTTTCAAACAAAAACCGTGCAACAGTCTCTGTGCTGCAATATATGATAGGTTCTTCTTCAACCCATCTGGTCAAGTAATCTATCCCAACAATAATGTATCCTTCTCTTGACCTTTTCATTGGTGGATTGATCGGTCCAAATTTTTTTATTTCCCATTTATCAAACACTTGTAATGTCACTTTTGGTACTAAAGGCATTTCCTCTCTCCTGGAAGGCTTCTCGATTCTCTGATAGACATCATAGGTTTAATAGAACTCCTTACCATCTTTATGAAATGTGGGCCACCATAGTCCTACACAAATATAAACTTAGGTGGGGCTACTCCTGTACTCAATAATTGGACTATGTCTGCAAAATAGTCATCAACCATATGTACTACAAATACGTGCGCATCTGGCACACTGCCATCCAAATTTCCTGCATCTTCTCCTAATAGTATGCGTGAAAAATGAGTTGGTCCTAAGTTTCACTTTCTTGGCTTCACAATTAATTCAAAGTCATATTCCTGAAATAGTAGTAGCCATATGCATATCTTACCCCCCAACACTATCTTATTGACCAAGTATCTCAATGCATAATGATCTCTGTACATTTTAAAGTGTGAACCCATCAAATAATGTCTAAATTTTTGTAGTGCATATATTGTTGCCAATCCTTCATGTTCTGTAGTAATATAATTTCATTCTGTAGTTGACAATTCCCTGCTAGCAAATGCAATGGGGTGATCTAAATATCCTTCTCATGGTTGTGATAGAACAATGCCTAATGCTACAACATATCAAAATATGATGCATCACATGAACATGGAACTCCTTCTTCCAATCTAGAAATATCAAAATAGGCATGATAATTAACTTTTGCTTCAATATATCCAAAATATTTTGACATTCCTCATTCCATTGAAATTTAACTTCCTTCTTCAACAACCTCTCCAATGGAGTTGTGATCTGTGCATATATCCCAATGAACTTCCTATAATACCATGTATGAATCAACGATGCTTGTAATTGTCGCACTAAAGTAGGTGGTGGAAAATCAACAATTACCACAATCTTCGTAGGATTAACCAATAGTCCCTGTTTACATACTACATAGCCTAGAAAAATACCAAACATAGCGCAAAAAATGCACTTCTTTAAGTTTAAAGATATATGAAATTGCCTGCATCTTTTCAACATCATGAGTAGAGTTTCAACATGGTCTTTCAAAAAACTAAACACTTTCCATTCATCTAAGTATACTTCTAGGAACTTATGTTTAAACTCTTTAAATGATGCTACAACCACTCTAGAGAATATTGTTGGTGCATTCTTCAATCCAAGAGGCATAACTGTGTACTGGTAACATCCCTATTTTTTCACAAATGTAGTATTACGTCTATCTTCCATCACAATCTTAATATGATGATACCATTAAAATACATCAGTGAACGAGTAGGATTCCTATCCTCCTACATTCGCCAAGACTTCATCTGTAAATGGAGTAGGAAATGGATCATGTAGGAAATCATCATTCAATTTCCTCAAATCTACAAAAAATTTGATTCCTCATATCTTCTTATCCTGAACCACCATCGGACTAATCCAATCTGACTCTACGATAGGTTTAATAATTCTTTCTTCCAACATCCTTTCTATCTCTACTTTCTCCTTTTTTTTATACATTGGGTTCAATCGATATGGTCTCTACTTAACTGGCTTAGAATTTGGTTTCAAGGGGATCTTCATCTCTCCTAACTCTCCAACAATCTCTTTCATCTCTGAAAATGTAGTTAGAAACAAATCCTAATATTCACACAATAAATCAACAATCTTTTCAACAATCTCTTCATTCCAGGAATCTCTTATGTTCAAAAACTTGTGCTTGTCCTCTGTACCAATATTCACTTTGCACATTCTTAGTGGATTTGCATATATAACATATTCAAGTTTTGGACCTTCTATTGTGAATTCTCCATTAGTTTATGGTATTTATAAATTTCTTGTATCTTCATCCTCTTGGTCTTCTCCAACGACATTATAACATTCCAAAACTTATTGAACCATCGCAGGATATCCATGCACGCAACATACATGTACTAGTTCTATGCAGTCTTCTAATGCAAAGATCTCGTCCTTGATAACCTGCAGAGTTGTGTTTACTTAAGGGGTCTCATCTTCAAAACTGAAAGTAACCTTGAAGTTATGAGTTAAATATTCCCAATTTGTTGTTTCTCTACGCAATTCTAGCTTTAAGTACCAATTCTTCAAAATTGTATCCAGAGTGTGTATAAACAAGTGCATCCATTATTTCTTCGGTACTGATCTCCATGTCGCAATGAACTGTGTAACATGCTCTATAGGACAACTCAACCTGGTATATTTCCACGCAATATATTCATTTCCTGCTCCAAACATGACTTGTAATAACCTTCTACATTGCTTCCAATCCTCAATTTTATCCTTATGCACAACCCACCATATTGTAGAAGTTGCTTTCAACGCGATATCTAAAGTTAACAGTCTTTGTTGGTCTGGTATCTACAATTCAAATTCCTTTATAAAAGAGTCTATGGATGTTAGTCCATCATACTTCAGGGGATCACATACCTCAGTTCCAATCCATTGTAATGTGCAGGTAATGTGAGAACATCTTCTTGTTGATACTTCATGTAATTTATGTTACCAATTCTCTAGTGCTTCTTCTCAATTTGATGCGCATGAACTAGTGCACCATCAACAATAGGGTTCACATAATCATCCATCCACGCAGTCACATTATGCAAGTTATCATTCTCTTTTCCCTTTTCCAGTTCCACATATCTTCTTCCCTTTGTGGGATCTAATGGCACAGTAAATTTCCAGTCTCCTTCTTCAAAGACCATATGTCTCTTCTTCAGATCAATCAAGTTTTGGTTAACAAAATTCCAATCAAGTACTAATAATGTTGGATAAGTATTACTTCCATCTAATATCTCTACTACTTCAAAACCAACTATACAGTGCAGTCCATCAATGTTAACATTCACCCCTAACAATCTTCCAATCAAGACAATCTTATGTTGATTCACCAACCTCAATTGAATAGGTGACCAAATTAACTTAGGTTTTCCCAAGTTTGCTTCAGAAGGAAATTCACATAAGATCCTAGGTATAAAATGATATTATCTATGCCATAATATCCTATCTATGATTTAGTCAGAATTGCCTATTTATTATTCTCTTCCAATGTACCTGGTTAATTGCTCGTTTTACTACAGGGGATTCTTTGTCTTGTGCACATTAATCGATCATACCACGTAGTGCGTTTAACGTAGTCTCATCCTTCATTAATTATAAACAACTCTTCAATAAAAATCTCAACATACTTACCTTCTCAACTTTCCCTTATGAATGATCATAGACAAGAGGCATGTCAAAAATAGGTGGCATGTCATACACTGATGGCGCAATAGAAGTCGAAGTTATCAATTCTATCTCCAACAATTCTTTCCTTGCTTGCTTGTACATGTCCCTCTCCTTTATAGGGTCAAAAAATGGAGGAGGATCTGCTTCTTTCCTTATCCACTGCTCAGTCTTCTTTCCTCGTTTTATTGCATCAACTCATATTCTCAGTTCTCCATGTGTAACTGATGCTACGTTCAGTCGTTCATCATGCTCCTATGCAACTATCATCTGCACATTTAGGTTCCTCTTTTATTGCCACTTCCCGATCAACTATGGGAATTCTTATGTCTCATGTTCCAATTGTCTATAGTAAGTGCATTTTGTGCAATGATTCAAACAATCGCATGCAAATGCCCAAGATGATTACATTTATAACATATAATTGGGCCTCTTCCTCTTCCAAATCCTCCTCTTCCATGACCTATGAATCCTTCTCTTCCTCCTTGATTGAAACCTCTCATAGTATTATGTTGTGCTACTACTCCTTCTAGTTCTTCTTCCCCTTGGACCCTGTATGCATCCATTGTGCGCTCTCTCATCAAATCAAATGCATGAAATTCCTTTTCATCATGTTCCAAAAACTTACAAAACTTACAAAATAGGTTTCTAGTAGTGCTTTAGTACTTCTCCATCAACGGGAAAGTAGTAGGATGATGACCCATCATTTTACATATCTCACACCATACTCCTAAATGATTTGAAGCTCCTATGGTCAAATATTCCTTAAAATATGTACACTCATTCTTACAATGGCCTTCTGTTCTACATGTAACACACCAAATGTCTTCTCCTTTTTCCTTTCTTTAGCCAACTCTTGCAACTAAATAGTCAATGCAGCTAATTGAAACTGAACCTGAGCCATCCCTACATCATTTTCTCCTATAGGGGATGCTTCCAACATCATATAAATATCTATGGCTTCTAACTACGACGTAATATTTTGTTGCGTCAAAGGGCAGTGTATATGTGGCAACAATCCTGCAATGAACCACTCCCTATGTTGCTGATATGGGAACTAGAAAGCCAACCGATCCTTTAAGATCTTGATTCTATGATCAAAATTCCATACCGACTCATTTGAAAACTTCTTGATCTCTTTCATCTTTGTAATACACCAGGACTCATACTTCGACTTCTGGAACTCTTTCAATAAAGCTTTCCAAGTGTTTTCAAATGTTCTAGTTTGTCCAACATGTGCAATAGATTGATACTTCATATACCATAGTAATGCGCGTTCTCTAAATGTTGTTTCCAACTGCGCAATATTTGCATCATAATCCTGGACATTCTTTTTTTTCCATATCACTTCAAAAACAAACAAATGTTGTTCTAGATCCTCTGAACTTGCTCTGTGAAATACATGCAACCTCAACGTGGGATCTAATCCTGCCATTGTGCTCTACGTGGTATTCATCCCTGGTGACACTAGATGATTCTGACTTGGCATACTACTTCCACTACTCTGAAAACCTTTACTGCTATATTTACTTCCCTTACTCACTAAAAGTGATAGAATTTCATATCTTACCTGAGTTCTTGGTAATGCACACGAGGTCGTGGCTTCAACAGAGAATATGTCCTGAGTGGGATCTTCTTCTACTAGATTGAGATGATAATCATTTTCCTTTTCCTTCTCTTTTGTGAACGATATTCCTTCTATCTGAAGTATTACATCGTGTCTCTTTCCTCAATCTCATTATGCTACCCTTCTCTCTTAGCCACAATCCTTTTCCTACTATGTCTAAATATTTTACCATTGCACAATACTCCAATCTCTTTGTCTGCCACACATCCTTTTTCTCTTCACATCCCCGACCCATCCGTTGCTCATTCCTTATTTTCTACATCCCTCTTTTCCATACACTCAGACCATACCCTGGTCAACCTGTAGTCTCCCTATGTGCACAAAGGTGCTTAGTTACTAGGGTAATCATATTCCGTCTTCATAACTCTAATTAGATAATGATTTCAAGTATCTTCCATGCATACCCTTAAATAATTCTCTTTCAACTACACTATATGACTGGGTACAATCTATATCAAACTCAGTAATACAACCCCCTAATATACTATACATCTAGAAATCGATTGTGCATGATATCTTATTGCTTAATGTATTAACTTGCTGAATTAACTCAAGGTTCCGATTTCTCATAAACAAAATGTGAAATGTTCTATTCTTTTCAGCTAACCTCTGTAACCACTTAGTCAAAATATTCGGGAAGTCATCAAAGAAAATATCATGTAAATATGTGAATACATACCTCTGCAACCATTGTTCTGAATTGATCTGTTGGTTCTTATTCTGACTTTTGGAAAACTCATTCTCTCTCGCCTCTAGCCACTATCCGATCTCTTCCTTAGTCGGCCTCCACATTCCCCTCAGTCGTAGATCGCAGTTCTAGCAATAGAATCATTTGTTGGCATGCAGTGGGAAGAATCGGGGTTTGAAATTAATTCACCAACAAAACCCTAAAGATACCATCCCTTTTGGCATCACCCATAAGTAGGTGAATTCTCACCCGAGGTATCTATGGGGATTGTAGGAACCAGGTTTTCGCAGTCATGGAGGAATGTGAGGCATTCATTCTAACCATTCAAATTATCATTCATTCATTATACCATTCATTATGTGCACAAAACCATAACAAAATATCCAAGATTCATATTAACCAACCTACATTAAGTGCACAGAGTAAACAAAATAGTAATCAAACACATCACAACATAGCAAAGAGACACCATATTTTAACATAGTTCACCCAATATTGGCTATGTCCATAATGACATGATTCTTATATTATTATTCAACATGATCTCTTACAAAAGGTGTGCACTGCGCTCATACATAATATCTCAATTCTACCCCAAAATGCCCTTGTTGTTCTTACATACAATGCACACTTAGCTATTCTCTCCTTTTCAACTTGCGTCCACCTTTAAAACTACTTATTTCTACCCAAAACCCATACATATTTATAAATTTACATTAAGGCTTAGCCTGTTACAAAATGGACTGAAAGGCCTATCTAACTTTCTTCTTTTCTTCCGCACCCACTTCTCCTTAGCCGACTTGTCTCACGATTGCTCCTGCATGATTCCGAAAACTAGTTCCAAAATTTCATGCTCCAACAATGGCCTTTTGCCAGAGTAGCTAGGTAAGAATCGATGGCTACCATTCCTTGTTTGGCTTTGTACATTCTTTATTTTTCTATTCACAAGAAAGCAATTTTTTGACTGGGAGAAGGTTATTTCATGTAATGCCACCTCCCATATTCTCCATCCCAATTGTTATAATGAAACCCTAGAAAATATCTCATGGGACACCAAAATCCAGTTCAAGATTGAGAGGAACATTAATCTTACTTGCTACTGTCAAAAGATATGTTGGAGAAAATATTAAGAAAATAATGTTTGTTATTCTTGAGGCATGGCAATTGGCAAAGAATTTTATTTCCTTGGGATCTAGAATAAAAAATTTGAGACAATATATATAGGTCAACCTTGAAAATGATGAGGAATTTTATAAAGGAGATATGACCACCTTTGTTATGAAAGTTTCAAATATGAGTGAGTTGTAAAGAAAAGAAGAAGACTTGCATTCCACAGTTCACATTATACAACTCAAAGCACGTTAGATTAAAAGAATCAAGTGTTTAAAAACATATTGGTTGATTTTGACACTATAAGTGTCAAAAAGAGAGAATCATATTTAAAGTTAATTGAGTTGAATCTAGCTGGAACAACTGGAGAAGTTGAGGACCCAAAATTTATATTAAATTCTATATTTATGACAAAGGAACAATTCGAAGAAAAAATGGAATTATTAAAATCTGCATCAGCTGAAAAGTTTAATAGTTTGATGGAGTACTTAGAGTTAGAAGTTGAAAGTTGGTTTTTTATCTATGTGAACAAGAATGAAGACATTTAATATGTTTTACATCAACTTTCAATTGATTTCAGAGATCTGAAAAATTCATTATTTGATATAAAAGAAAGGAATGAGATACTTGTTGTGCCTATGAGAGATTATATTGAAAATTGGTTAATGTAACGTACCCAACCCCCAACTGGGTCACTACACTACTAAAATGACCCACAAAAAAATTCTAATACTAAATCTAAAGGCACACATAACACACGCAACTTGATATTCTAACCCATTCAATTGTCCATACTAAATGAAAACATAAATGGAACTACTTTAACTATGCACAACAACAACAAAACAACATGCAACAACATTCAACCACATAAATGGATATTTGAATGCATCATTATGCTAAAAAAAAGTAGAATTATTCAAATAGCTTAGAGTGAATTGCACAACAACTATATCATCATTTATCATGAATAAACACAACAAATAAGAACACTTTTGTTATGAAATTTGCAACCTGTTGTAGAGGACGAACGCTTCTCCAAATCATAGCCTTGCTATTCTAGTTTTCAATAGCAAGACACACCTGCATTGGGGCTATGAATCCAAAATATACAATGGTCCCTAAGGATGGATAATGTCCCCCTCTCACCAGTTAATATCCACAACTGATTTCAGTCCACCAGCTCTATTCCCCTCAACCTGCACAACCCAAGGGATGGAATACCCCTTCAATGCTCATAGTCCCTCGGGCCTTTCCACTCCCCTTCAAGGATTTCAGTACATGTTGAATAAGAATTCTACTTGTTGGGACCTCAAGAATTCTACAGATACAACACAAATTCACTCAACAACAAAATATGTGCTTCTTTGGATGGATTTTGAACAACTCATTACTCCCAAGCACACAACCTCTTTCTCCATGAAATTATAGCTCCAAAAATAATCCAAACATGCCCACAACCACTTCCTTCAAGCTTCAACACTCAGATCTCCATTGTTGGAAAGAAAAATCTATGTAAAAACAACTCTATGAAAAAACGTGAATGTGCAATTCTGGTCCCCTACCCATACAAATTTTCTCTCTTTCTCCTACTTGCTTGACTTGAACTCTTCCCAAAGATGATTATACTCAGCCCCCATGCTATCAATAACTATGGGAAGTGACTGTCACACCAAATCTCTTACATGAATTCAATGCTTGGGCTCTAGAACACTCAACAATTAATGAAAGGTTCATGGTAAAGATAATTTAGAAGGAAATGAGAAATGGGTTTTTGGTTTGGAAGGTTCATGGTAAGGATAATTTAGAAGGAAATGAGAAATGGGTTTTTGGTTTTTTAGACACGGTTAATTCTTCCCCTTGGACCCTTCTCTCTCTTGTGGATACGTAGCCCCCAAATATTCGTTTGTGGTCATCTGTAGTTGGCGATACATTTTATTCATTATATTCAATTTACATCATTTACATATTACATCACTTTGTCTCTACGCCATATACTATATTTAAAATATACATGACTTGGCTCTCGTGCATATACTACATCTACAATATACATTACTAGTTTTGGGTTTGAAATCGGGGATGTTACATTCTCCCCCTACAAATTGCACTATCCTTAGTGCACATAATGATATGGTTTACACATCGACATATATATAAAAATTAAATCAAGATAATTGATAATTCAATAGCTTAATGAATCACTCAACAATTCCAACCAACAAATTTATTTTCTCCTCAACCCTACATTGGTTGGACATGAATCTCAGAGTTGTGGCTCTAGCAACTTTTGTTGCCAAAATGGAGTCTTCATTCGCTTATGTACAAATGTACATTCAATTTTCTTCAAAAATTTGTGGGTGTGCTTCCCGCATGTCTTCCTCGTGCTCCCATGTAGCATCTTTAGGATCGTAACAGGTCCATTGAACCTTTAAAAAGCTGATGGATTTGTTCCTAAGAAATTTAGTTTTCCAGTTCAAGATGTGCACTAGTTCCACCCAGAAACCCCCTTCATTCTCCACCTAAATCACATTCCAATCAATCACATGATTAGGATCATGTACATACTTTTTTAATAAATACACATGGAACACATTCTAAATTCTCATGGATGAATGTAATGCTAACATGTATGAATTGTCCCTATCTTTTCTAAGATATCAAAAGGCCCACAATATATCACTGCTAACTTTGGGAAACTTCCCAATTTCGGCGAGCTTCTCTTGGATTTAACTTTTAAAAACACATGCTCTCCCACCTTGAATTCTCTGTTTGTTCTCTTTTTATATTTCATTTTTTGATATTACAGTGAAAATTTCAAATTTTTCATGATCTTTACCATCTGATCTTCCATTTCCTTTAACAATTCGGGCCCAATCACTTCTTTGTTTGTTGTATTATCCCAACTTACTGGTGTGTTTCATTTTCTTCCATATAATGTTTCAAATGGGCTCATCTTCAATGATTCTTGATACCCATTTTTTTTAAGAAAACTCAACTACATGGATATAGTCCTCCCATCTAGAAGGCTTGTCCATTACATACATTCTCAATATATATTCAATTATTCGATTAATCTTTTTTGTCGACTCATCTAACCCAGGGTGATACATTTTACTGAAATTCAAATTTGTCTCAAACCCCTTAAACAACCCCTTCCAAAAATTGGAAATGAACTTGGGATCTCGGTCCAACACTATTTCCTTTGGCACACCATGTAGCCTAGAAATTTCTCTAATATGAATTTCTACAATGTTGGCTTCCTTAGGAGTCACTTTCATTGGAATGAAATGTGCAACCTTTGTCATCTTGTCCACCACTACCATGATGGAATCATGTTTCCTTGTTTTCCTAGGAAATTTAGTAATGAAATCGATAGTAACAACTTCCCATTTCCATTCAGGAATGGGAAATGGTTGCAACAATCCCGCTGGATGTCTATTCTCAGCCTTTACCTTCTGACATACCATGCATCTAGTCAAATAATTAGTGACGTATTTCTTCATTCTAGGACAAAAATATTGGCCTCTTACAACTGTAATAGTTTTCTGATATCCTGGATGTCCATCATATGACACATTATGCATCTTCTGCAGAACTAAATTTCTCAATTTATCATATTTGAGAACATAAAATATGTTCTGAAATAACAAGATTCCGTCCTCTTCCATCTTGTAATCCTTATATTTCTGTTGTATATCATTATGTTGTAATCTTTCTCTAATTTTCACATAATGTTGATCTGTTGTTACATCCTCTAGAATTCTATCTTTCAAATTTGTTATGTACATACTAATGGTTGTAGCATGCATTTTATGCACCCTTCTGCTGAGTGCATCAACTACCTTGCTTTATTTTCCTTTTATGTGCTTGATATCAAAGTTATATTCACTAAGAAATTCTAGCCATCTAGTTTTTCTAGCATTTAGTTTTGGCTGATCAAACAAATATTTCAAACCACTATAGTTTGTTCTTAATTCAAATTTTCTACCCATAAGGTATTTCCTCCACATATTTAAGGCATGTACCATGGCTTCCAACTCTAATTCATATGTGGCATGCTTTATTTCATATTCCTTCAATTTTTTGGACACATAACAAATTACATGTCCATTTTGCATAAGAACTCCATTGAGGCCTTCCTTGCATACATCTGTGCACACAAGAAAATCCTCATCTAGATCTTATACTTTTAAAATAGGTGCACTAGTTAGTGAATCCTTTAAGCACTGGACATTTTCTTCACACTTGACACTCCATTCAAATTTTACTCCTTTCTTTTGCAAATATGTTATTGGGTGTGCAATCTTGGCGAATCCCACAATGAATCTCCTATAATAACTAGCTATACCCATAAATTATCTAACCTATGAAATGTTTGTTGGCACTGACCAACTCTTGATTTCTTCAATATTTTTTGGATCCACTACTATGTCATATTCTAAAACAATGTGGCCCAAATAATGGATCCACTTTTGATAAAAAGTGCATTTACTCAATTTGACATACAATTGGTGCTATCTTAACACTTGTAGAACCATCCTCGGATGTCGCTCATGCTCTTTTTTTTTCTTGGAATATATAAGAATGCCATCCAAGAATACAATGACAAAATTTTCCAGGAAATATCTGAACACCCCATTCATCAGACACATAAATGTAGCCAGTGCATTTTTCAACCCAAATGGCACCACTACAAACTAATAGTGTCCATACCTTGTTAGAATGGTTGTTTTGCTAGTATCTTCTTCTTTGATTCTCACTTGATGATAGCCTGACCTCAAGTCAATCTTGGAGAATATCTTTTCTCTTTTCAACTAATCAAAGAGATCATAAATCCTTGGAAAATGATATTTATTCTTGACTGTAACTTATTCATTTGTTTGAAATCAATACATAACCTCATTTGTTCCATCTTTCTTCTTGACAAAAAGAATTGGGGAACCCCAAGGAGAAACACTTGGGCGTATGTTCTCTTTCTTTAACAACTCTTATAGCTACATTTGCAACTCTTTTAGCTTCAATGTGCTCATCTATAGGGAGTCTTGGATATTGGGACAGCTCTAGGCATTAAGTCAATAGAGAAATATATATCCCTCTTCAGTGGCAATCATGGTATCTCCTCAAACACATCTTCAAACTATTTCAAGACTAGATAATCTTAAATACTTGGCTCTTTATCCTTCATTGTCTTTTCCATATGGGTTGCATATATCTGACACCCTTTTATGAAACTTATTTTTAGTTGCAATGCTGAAATCTCTTGGAAAGATATAGGCCTTGGAATACCTTGCACTATCCTTGGATTCACTTCTTCATCAATACATGTGAAAACCTTAATATTCCAATCTAAAACAACATGATTCTTTTCTAGCCAATCCATACCAATCAAGCAGTCATAAGACCCAAGTGGTATGTTTTTCAAATATTCCTTAGTGTTGGTTGCATTCATGTGTATCGGACATTCTTTAACAAGCTCATTAATTATTCTCTTGGTTCTAGTAGCTAACTGAACTAACCAATAATTTTCATGCTTACATTTCTTCAATTTAAATATTTCAACTAACTTTGGATCTATATAGGTATTACTATCTCTATAATCAATTAAAATAGTTATGGGTTGATTATCAATCTTACCTTCCATTTCAATCATATGGGATTGATAGTCTACTTGTCTATTGTCCAAGGATGCATAAATCCTTGACATATTTTTTCCCACATCCTCTATCGTCTCCTCTTTCTTGATGCTATGCAAAATCTTCATCTTATCTCCTTGGTGAGGATAATATTTATACATGTGATCTCCTTCACACCCCCAACACTTTATGGATTGTTGTCTTGGCCCATTTCCCAAGGTCTCTGTCATTTTCTGATCACCTTGAGATGG
The DNA here is from genome assembly GCA_032191745.1 of Picea mariana. Taxonomy (NCBI): domain Eukaryota; kingdom Viridiplantae; phylum Streptophyta; class Pinopsida; order Pinales; family Pinaceae; genus Picea; species Picea mariana. Next base: position 21,887 of record JASDQU010683616.1, read on the forward strand.
TTGCACTTATTGATATGGTTGAGATATATTCCTTATGAAAGGTGTCTTGAATCCTTTGTTCCTTTGATCCATATTTCCTTGCTTCTTGTCATCCCAAGCCTTTTGGAAAGCTGACCTTCCACTGTTTTTCTCATACAAATAATTATCCTTCCTTATGGATTCCTTACATTATTGGGTTCATCAAACTGAATTTTGTCCTTGAAGAAGGATGACAGTCCACTTAGGAACCTTTGAATTTTGACCTTCTTATCTCTAATGAAGCTCACATACCTGAGAAGTTCCAAGAAATTTATCTCATATTCATCCATGGTTATGTTCCCAAGTTCGAGTTCACATAACTCTTTCATATTCTTGTCATAATATTGCTCTAACAAGTATTGTTGCTGAAAATATTTCTTGAACTACTCCCAAGAAATTCTTTTCTTATCAAGGTGCTTGACTTTCTTTAGCCGATCCCACCACATATATGATTTTCCTTGAAGGTGATAGGTTGAAATTATGGCTTCTTCATTTGATGAGTAGTTATGCAACTAAACATATTTTATGATTCCCAACAACCATGATTCTCCATCTTAATTACATTTCTTGTTTTCTCCATCAAATGATGGTGGCTTGATTTTCCTCAGTTCTCCTTGCAATTCATCTGATCCATGTCTCTTTCTCTTATGTCTAATGGGAGATATACTTGGGATGATTTCCAACCTTGAATGTGCATAGGTTTTTCTGGTTGAGTTCCCTAGGAAATAATGATGTTGATGCCTTCTAATACTCCTTAATTGTCTAGATCCTCCATGATCATCCCTCCTATCATGAAACCTAGAAACTTCCACTTGCTTAGGACTACATTCTTGATTTGTGCCTGAATCTTTGTTGACTTGATTTTGCAACATATACAAGATTTTTAAGAACTCTTGAGATTTTATGATCCTTTAATTATCGACTCTATACCTCTGCACTTCTTTTTTCATGCTTCTCATAGTTACAAACTCTTGCTTGTCTCTTCTCCCATTAGACTTAGTCTCAACATTACTCATGCTGGAAGGAAAGCCTATGATTTCTTCTTCATGGTTGTAAGAACCTTGTGCATCATCCATATCTCTATTTCTCATATAGGAACTAAGGTATTCTTTTCTGTATCTCTAATTTTGCAAGAATGTGCATGCAATAATTGCTATTAGAGTTAAGTGTATTGCAAAATTTTTATTAATTAGATTATAGGTTATTCTTCACATCATTTTATGAATAAAACAATGCACCATTCCCTAAATATAATGTCCTCTGAAACATCTCCCAAACGGATGTACCCATGCTTCATTCTGCGTTTTGCGCAAAAAATTACAACATTTATAAGTTGCAATTTCCACTCTTTTATTGCTTCGGAAATATATTTTATTACTTTCTAAGAAATTTTAGTGCCCAATTCAAAATTATGGGCGGATATATGTCTTCTCCTCCACAAAACCTTTCCAACAACTATTCGTTTTCTCAAATCCAAGCTTCGAGCTGAATGTTATGATCTGGAGACATTTTGATTGCTTTACCCAATTTTATCCTTGTATGCTACATGTGTCTTATTTCTCTTTCTGTGTATTGTTACATACCTAGATTCTAAATTTGGATACATCGTTTTCTCCTATGAATAATAATCTTTCCATCGACTACTCATGTGTCCCAAACAGACTTTCGAGCAAGGAGTTATGCCCTCTGGAAGTAATCTAACATTGAAATTTCTACCCTTACTGTTTTGGCTATAACTTTTTCATACGAGCTCTATTTTGTGAAAAAATTAGCTCATTATAAATCTCTCCTCAAGCTCTTTGATTTGATATACAAAAACAAATGTACCTTTGTACACTCTATTATCACGGGTTTTGATTGGATAAAAACTTCGTTTAGGGCCTAAAAAATGCCCCACACATTAATGACCTTCAAAAATATGAAAATTTTGAAAAAAATCATATAAAATCATTTGCTTTATTGTTATAAAAACCTTTTAAATCTGATCCTTCCATCTCAAATCGCATGAAATATGATTTGTTGATTCAATATACATCAATGATTCTCACTGCCAAACCAAACTTGTCAATGAGTCTCCCCAATGCCCGATCGTCAATCATCAACCATCGGTCATTCCTCCTCTCAAAATCAAATATTTCCCACAAATATCGCCAATCCTTGATCATTTCCAATCATTCATTGATGAATTCCTTTGGCAACGAACTTGCTACAAATTTTCCAAACCCCAATCATCGATGATCAACCACCCCTTTGTTGGTGTGGCACACAATGTAGATGTTGATGTGGCATGAAACATTGTCCTAAGATGTCAACTTGGATGATGTGGCATGAAAAGTAGGTTCTAACGTGGCATGACACATCATCATCCTCTTTTCCCTTATCGGTCATTGACCACTTCTCTTAGAATATTTACAACACTCTACTAAATCTATCGATGCCCGATCATTGACCATCAGTGATCGAAGATTTCTCTTGATCAAATGAAAAATCTCTCCCAATTCTATCGATCCCTCATCATTGACCATAGATGGTCAACAATACCCTTTGGATGCATAAAACCTTCACTAATTTTCATCGATCCCCGACCATCGACCATCGACTAGTTTCGTATGTGAACTTTGACACTTAGAAATTGTTTGACCAAAATTTGATGAACTTGACCATCAACCATCGGCGATAAGAGACTTCTTTTGGAAGAACTCAACTCGTTGATTCGACCATTGACCTTCGATGGATTTTGCTGGAAAAATTCAACACTTAGAGATCTTTTATTAAAATCCAGGTGAATCTGGGTCGTTGATCTCTCAGTCAAGATGATGGTGGTTGTCAATTCTACTCCGACCTTCCAAATGACTAAAACTAATCTAGACCATTGATTTATCTCTTTTTTCCACTAGCTGAAATTGAATCTCGGTCATTGATCTACATAACCTTCCAAACGGTCAAAACCTTATGAATTTTTAAATTTTTTTGGGTGAATCTTAACCATTGATCTCACGATCAAACACAATCCCAGTCGTTGATTCACTAAACTTCCTAAGACTCTACGATAGTCATTAAAATGTGAAATTCGACCATTTCAAGTTGAATTCGACTATGCAAATTTGCATATTGGTTCCATTAAACTCCTTAAACATTTATAATTCACTTGAATGTGAATCTTGACCACGAATTTAGGGATTCAACTTTGGTTTTCTCTTAATTTCTCCCAAATTCACATAGACCAAAGTATGAAACAATGAATTTACTCAAATTCACACTGGTTCTTGGCCCATATGGGTCCAGTGTTGAACCAAAGGCTCTGATGCCATATTTTATTGTACCCAACCCCCAACTGGGTCACATCACTACTAAAATGACCTAAAATAATTTCTGATACTAAATCTAAATGTGGAAATAGCACACAACTTGACATTCTAACCCATCCAATTGTCTGTACTAAATAAAAACATAAATGCAACTTTAACTATGCACAAAAACAACTAAAAAACATACAACAACATTCAACCACATAAACATATATTATAATGCATCATTATGCTTATAGAAAATATAATTAACCAAATAAATCAGAGTGAATTGCATAAAAACTCTATCATCATTTATCATGAATAAACACAACAAATAAGAACACTTATGTTATGAAATGTGCAACCCGTTGTAGAGGACAAACGTTCCTCCCAACCATAGCCTTGTTGTTCCATTTCTCAACAACAAGACATCCTCGATATGGGGCTATGAATCTAAAAGAGATGGTGGTCCCTAAGGCTAGCTAATGTCTCCCTCTCAACATTTAATACCCACAACTCATTCCAGTCCCCCATCTCTCTTCCCCTCAACCTTCACAACCCAAGGGATGGAATCCCCCTTCACTGCTCATAGTCCCTCATGCCTTTCCACTCCCCTCAAGGGATTCCAACATAGGTTGGAAATGAATTCTACTTGTTGGGACCTCATAAATTCTACAACTACAACACGAATTCTCCTATTAGCAAAACACATGCTTTCTTGGATGAATTTTGAACAAATCGTTACTCCCAGGCACACAAGCTCTTTTCCCATGAAATTATAGCTCCAAATAGTACCCAAACATGCCCACAACAACTGCGTTTAAACTCCAACACTCATAACTCCATTGCTGGCCAAAAAACTTTATGTAAAAACAACTCTCTATGCAAAAACGTGAATGTGTAATTATGGTCCCCTACCAAAAAAAAATTCTCTCTTTCTTCTGCTTGCTTGAATTGCACTCTTCCCCAAGATGATTTTATTCATCCCCCATGCTCTCAATAACTATGAGAAATGACTCTCACACTAGCCCTCTTACATGAATTCAATGATTGGGCTCTAGAAAACTCAACAACTAATGGAAGGTTCATGGTATGGATAATTTAGAAATGGGTTTTTGGTTTCTTAGAAATGGGTAATTCTCCCCCATGCACCCCTTCCCTCTCTTGTGGATACTTATCCCCTGAATCTCCATCTATTTCCATTTGCAGTTGGGATACATTTTATTCATTATATTCAATTTACATCATTTACCTATTACATCGCTTTGGCTCTCGGCCATATGCTATATTTACAATATACATCACTTGGATCCCAACCATATACTACATCTACAATATACAATGTTATTTTAGGATTTGAAATGAGGATGATATTGTTAAAGAATGCCTTAATCAAAATAACTGAACCAAATCAAGAAGTGGTAGTCACAATTGGTCAAGGAATCCAACAAAGGAGAATACAAAAGGCACCTCGACAAGAAGAGAGAGAGAGAGAGAGAGAGAGAGAGAGAGAGATCCATCATAGTCCAAACACGTTCCATTTTCTTTTTACTATCCACAGGAGCCCCATCCCAGTCCATTTGGACAGATGCAAACTTTAATTTTATTTGTAAATAAACTATTGTTATTTTTTAAACTCTCAGAGAACTATTTTCGGGTTAAACTTTAATGATATCTTGAACTTTGAGTTTATTGATCATGATATGTTTGAAGTTCATCTATCATATTCTCTCTTATTTTGAATGAAATACTCTTTTAAAGTTCTCTCAATTGTGGACTCATATTGTTTTGTCTTATGAATGTGATAAAAAATTATGATAGTGTGATGTATGTGAGGAATGTTTTATTTTCATCTTATGGTCACTTTTTCTCTATATAATATCCTATAAATATTATATTATGTGAAAGATTTCAAGTCCTTTTCTCAAGAATTCTCTTTGTGAACACACACACACACACACACACACACACACACACACACATATATATATATTAAGTAGTATTTTTCATATTTTATTTGAGGTATAAATATTGGGGTTTTCTATTTAGTATTCCCTCATTTTGATGTTTTATTTTAAGAATATTAAGTATGTCTTTCAAACAATTACAAAGGAGTACCACCTCTATAAAAACGTAGGGGGATTTTGTCCTCGTGAGGTTGATGTTGGGATTGTGACCAATCTGAACATCAACAATCCCAAACACCAAAAAAAATTATATTTACCATGCTTTGACATTGGTGGGTTAATATATATGTTTGTATGTTGCCTTATTATTGTGTATTCACTATTGGAAATATGAGAACACACACACACACACACACACACACAAACACACATAGAGTTGGTACTTGGGTTATAACAATTCATAACCATAACACATCCATCTTTGCATTACCTTTTCTTCAGTCAAGAGGCCCTAGAGACCAACATTTTTGTCCATGAGAGTGCTCATCATGATCTTGGAATCTAATTGAACAAAAGACATAGTGCATTCTATTTGATTGGTAGTCCATCAAAAGGAATAAATTTCTGTGTAATAAATAGTTATTATTTTCACTATCATGTCTCCATGAACTCATTATTAATTCTGGTCTAAATCATATTCAATATTGCTAAAAATAACTTTAAACAAAACCTAAACTACTATAAAATAAATGTAATTAACAACAATATTAATAACACTTATAAATATATCAATAAAAACATAAATTAAACCAAAACTAAATTAAAAAAATAATAACAATCTTTCACCTCATACAATTATAAATATATCAATGAAAACATAATTTAAACCAAAACTAAATTAAAGAAATAATAACAATCTTTCACCTCATACAATAGTGCATGGACATACAAATTTGCTATTAGTTTCATATAACTTTTCTTCCAACTATTCCCCATAAGTTTCAAATCTGGAATCGAAACCCTTATCTTAGTTTACTTTTTCTTTTTTTAAGAAAAAGAGTTCCTCACTAATACTAACAACTCTCATTAATTTCAAGAGATTGTATCCTCAAAATCAGGGATAAGATCTTATAAAATTGTTTTGATTCCCAATTCTTATCAAATTACAACAAACTACATAAAGATAGGAAAAAGTTTTCTTTAAAAAAAGTATATGATCATTTTCATAATCTTATCCTTGAATCTTGAAAAGATGAATTGTCCAGGTGCTCTACACCTGATAAAACAAATAAAATTAGAAATAAATAAACTAATTGATCATTTTCCTTAGCTTATCCTTAAATCTTGAAACGATGAACTATCCACACGCTCTACACTTGATAAAACAACTAAAATTAAAAATAAATAAAATACTTAATAAATAAAATGCATTTAGAGAGGCTATAGAATTTCAAATTCTGTAGCTGCTCTTTCTAAAAATGCAGTAAAAATAAATAAATAACAATAACGAAATCATATCTGTCAATCAAACAGAGGCATTATTCTCAATTCAAAAAAAACAAAACAGAGGCATTATTCTTTATTCTCAATAAAGGAGGTTAAATTTCTCAGTAAATTTCTCAGCAAATTTCTCAGCAAAGAGAAATACGCTCCATTAGCTCGTGAGAGATTCAAATATCTCAAAAGTCTAGTCCAGGAAATTCATATTTAATGTGCCAAACATGACACGAAGCAATTCAAAGTTTCAATATTATCATTGAGTGGGGTTGGGGAGATTTACACCTTATGCCTCCAAATTTAGGTTGAACTTCAATTTTTAAGTTTACTCATGAGCTGGGTTTAACATAACATCTCCAAGTTAGCATGGACGCCAAGTTAGCTGACTATAATTATGGTCTGAATTCCAATTTCTACTCAAAGGAGTCACAATGCATTACAACTTATATTCTCTATATGCCAAAACATGCTCTCTACGCACACAAAAATTGCAAATTGCTGGGAAAGAGATGTCCATTGTATAGAAATACCATATGTCTGGTATTCGAATGGTGTAAGAGTTTAAAAAAAAATCGTTGCAAAAAGGAAACTTGTATTTGATTGAAAAGGGGGTTGCTGAAGCGTAATTATGAAAAACTCAACATAGTGTTTGAGAGTCTTATTACAACCGCCACACAAAATCAGTGCCAATTTCAGCTCAATTTGTATGGATTTCCTTTCCTGATCAATAATGACAAACTGCCGACAAAAGTTAAAAGAACAATATAATACATCAAACAACGGAGCGTTTCTGTACTTGTCTGGGTGGTGTAGTTGGTTATCACGTTAGTCTCACACACTAAAGGTCCCCAGTTCGAAACTGGGCTCAGACAATTAGATTTTAAATTTTTTCACGTTGTCGTTTGGTTACACGTAATGAAACAGTTAATTCGAACCTGGGGAACTAGATTTTTTTTTTCCACGTTGTTCTTTGGTTACACGTAATGAAGCAACAGTCTGCCTCTCCATCATGTCAATATTGGTGTTTGGTTACACGTAATGAAGCAACAATTAACTAGTCAAACCAGGGTATCATGTAACAATTAATCAGTGGGTCCTTAGTTCGAACTGGGCTTAGTCAATTACAATTTTTTTAAGCTTAGTTTAAATGTTCTACTTTTTTATTTTTTTTTCGGTGATTTTTTTTGTTTGATTTTGTCTTGTTATCGCTCAGTTTGTAGTAGAGGTCATGTTATCGCTCAGTTTGTAGTAGAGGTCAAGTAGCTTTGAAAGGCAAGAGTCAAACTGGCGTAACAGGAGCTTCCCCACCCATTGTCACCTCAATGGGGGGCTCTTGTTACGCCAGTTTGACTCTTGCCTTTCAAAGCTACTTGACCTCTACTACAAACTGAGCGATAACATGTCTTAAATCTGATAAAAAATGGTTGGATCTGCAGATTTGAGTGGCTAAGTTTGTATAATCGGAATGCTCCAGGGGTTTTTTAGCACGTTGAATCTATTTAGGCAAAAGGTAGAACGTTTAGTCAACTCCTAGTTTTTTTCAGGTTGAGGTTGTCATTTGGTTACACTTTATGAAGCAAGTTTGCCTCTCCATTATGTCAATATTGGTGTTAAGCAACCATTAACCAGTCAATCCAGGGTATCGTGCGTTTTCCTCTTGGTAAATAAGAGACACTTTCTATGATCCAGTGTGAGGGAGAAGTGTAACTCCTCTCGTGTTCAACATGGAGTTGACATGTAGCAAAATACAATCCACATATTACCAATTAAAATTATATAATGAGATATATTATCAAACCTAGTTCTAATTTTCTTTCCATCTTAAGTCTTGGACCTCAAAAAAAGTATGGACTCGGGATAAATTGAGAGTGAAGATGGAGCTATATTGGTGTTGTTTCCATTTCATGACAAACCAATGAGGAAACACAAGAAGATTAGGTTGCATTTATAAACAATGTGATGTCCCCACCCTTCAACCACATACATAACATGTTTAGTCAGCATCAACTCTCGATATGGAAATATAGGCATAGTCTAAATATTCTACATTTCTTATCACT
>JASDQU010683616.1:50795-73036 GCA_032191745.1 Picea mariana
GTCAATTTTTCCCGTCAACAGTCGGCTAAGGAGAAGCGAGTGCAGAAGAAAAGAAGGAAGTTAGATAGTCCTTTCAGTCCATTTTGTAATAGGCTAAGCCCTAATGTAAATTTATAAATATGTATGGGTTTTGGGTAGAAATAAGTAGTTTTAAAGGTGGACACAAGTTGAAAAGGAGAGAATAGCTAAGTGTGCATTGTATGTAAGAACAACAAGGGCATTTTGGGGTAGAAATGAGATATTATGTATGAGCGTAGTGCACACCTTTTGTAATAGATCATGTTGAATAATAATATTAGAATCGTGTCATTGTAGACATAGCCAATATTTGGTGAACTATGTTAAAATATGGTGTCTCTTTGTTATGTTGTGATGTGTTTGATTACTATTTTGTTTACTCTGTGCACTTAATGTAGGTTGGTTAATATGAATCTTGGATATTTTGTTATGGTTCTGCACACATAATGAATGGTATAATGAATGAATGTTAATTTGAATGGTTAGAATGAATGCCTCACATTCCTCCATGACTGCGGAAACCTGGTTCCTACAGTCCCCATAGATACCTCGGGTGAGACTTCACCTGCTTACAGGTGATGCCAAAAGGGATGGTATCTTTAGGGTTTTTTTGGTGAATTAATTTCAAACCCCGAGTCTTCCCACTGCATGCCAACAAATGATTCTATTGCTAGAACTGAGATCTGCGACTGAGGGGAATGTGGAGGACGACTAAGGAAGAGATCGGATAGTGGCTAGAGGCGAGAGAGAATGAGTTTTCCAAAAGTCAAAATAAGAACCAACAGATCCGTTCAGAACAATGGTTGCAGAGGTATGTATTCACATATTTACATGATATTTTCTTCGATGACTTCCCGAATATTTTGACTAAGTGGTTACAAAGGTTAGCTGAAAAGAATAGAATATTTCACATTTTGTTTCTGCGAAATCGAAACCCTGAGTTAATTCAGCAAGTTAATACATTAAGAAATAAGATATCACACACAATTGATTTCTAGATGGATAGTATATTAGGGGGTTATATTACTAATTTTGATATAGATTGTACCCAGTCATATAGTGTAGTTGAAAGATAATTCTTTAAGGGTACACATGGAATATACTTGAAATCATTGTCTACTTGGAGTTATGAAGATGGAATATGATTACCCTAGTAACTAAGCACCTTTGTGCACATAAGGAGACTACGGGTTGACCAGGGTATGGTCTAAGTGTATGGAAAAGAGGGATGCAGAAAATAAGGAATGAGAAATGGATGGGATGGGGATGTGAAGAGAAAAAGGATGTGCGACAGACAAAGATATTGGAGTATTGTGCAATGGTAAAATATTTAGACATAGTAGGAAAAGCACTGTGATTGAGAGAGAAGGGTAGCATAATGAGATTGAGGAAAGAGACACAATGTAATACTTCATATAGAAGGAATACCATGCACAAAAGAGAAGGAAAAGGAAAATGATTATCAGCTCAATCTAGTAGAAGAAGATCCCACTTAGGACATATTCTATGTTGAATCCACGACCTCGTGTGCATCCCCAAGAACTGAGGTAAGATATGAAATTTTATCACTTGTAGTGAGTGAGGGAAGCAAATATAGCAGTAAAGGTTTTTAGAGTAGTGGAAGTAGTATGCCAAGTCAGAATCAGCTAGTGTCACCAAGGATGAATACCACGTAGAGCACAATGGCAGGATTAGATCCCACATTGAGGATGCATGTATTTCACAGAGCAGGTTCAGAGGATCTAGAACAACATTTGTTTGTTTTTGAAGTGATATGGAAAGAAAAGAATGTCCAAGATTATGATGCAAATATTGCGCAGTTGGAAACAACATTTAGAGAACGTGCATTACTATGGTATATGAAGTATCAATCTATTGCACATGTTGGACAACATTTGAAAACACTAGGAAAGATTTATTGAAAGAGTTCCAGAAGTCGAAGTATGAGTCCTGGTGTATTACAGAGATGAAAGAGATCAAGAAGTTTTCAAATGAGTCAGTATGGAATTTTGATCATAGAATCAAGATCTTAAAGGATCGGTTGGCTTTCTAGTTCCCATATCAGCAACATAGGGAGTGGTTCATTGCAGGATTGTTGCCACATATACACTGCCCTTTGACGCAACAAAATATTACGTCATAGTTAGAATCCCTAGATATTTATATGATGTTGGAAGCATCCCCTATAGGAGAAAATGATGGAGGGATGGCTCAAGTTCAGTTGCAATTAGCTGCATTGACTATTTAGTTGCAAGAGTTGGCTAAAGAAAGGAAAAAGGAGAAGACATTTGTGTGTTACATGTAGAACAGAAGGCCATTGTAAGAATGAGTGTACATATTTTAAGGAATATTTGACCACAGGAGCTTCAAATCATTTAGGAGTATGGTATGAGATATGTAAAATGATGGGTCATCATCCTACTACTTTCTCGTTGATGGAGAATTACTAGAGCACTGCCAGAAACCTATTTTGTAAGTTTTGTAAGTTTTTAGAACATGATGAAAAGGAATTTTGTGCATTTGATGAGAGAGCGCACAATGGATGCATACAGGGTCCAAGGGGGAGAAGAACTAGAAGGAGGGGTACCACAACATAATACTATGAGAGGTTTCAATCAAGGAGGAAGAGAAGGATTCATAGGTCATGGAAGAGGAGGATTTGGAAGAGGAATATGCCCAATTATATGTTATAAATGTAATCATCTTGGGCATTTGCGTGGGATTGTTTGAATCCTTGCACGACATGCACTTACTGTAGACAATTGGAACATGAGACATTAGAATGTCCATAGTTGATCGAGAAGTGGAAATAAAAGAGGAACCTAAATGTGCAGATGATAGTTGCATAGGAGAATGATGAACGACTTAACGTAGCATCAGTTACACATGGACAACTGAGAATATGAGATGATGCAATAAAACAAGGAAAGAAGACCGAGCAGTGGCTAAGGAAAGAAGCAGATCCTCCTCCATTTTTTGACCCTATAAAGGAGAGGGACATGTACAAGCAAGCAAGGAAAGAATTGTTGGAGATAGAATTGATAACTTCGACTTCTACTGCGCCATCGATGTATGACATGCCACCTATTTATGACATGCCTCCACTCTATGATCATTCATAAAGGAAAGTTGAGAAGGTAAGTATGTTGAGATGTTTATTGAAGAGTTGTTTATAATTAATGAAGGATGAGATTTCATTAAAAGCACTACATGGTATGATTGATTAATGTGTGCAAGACAAAGAATCCCTTGTAGTAAAATGAGAAATTAACCAAGTACATTGGAAGAGAAGAATAAATAGGCAATTCTGACTAAATCATAGATAGGATATTATGGCATAGATAATATCATTTTATACCTATGATCTTATGTGAATTTCCTTCTGAAGCAAACCTGGGAAACGATGGGAAAACCTAAGTTAATTTGGTCACCTATTCAATTGAGGTTGGTGAATCAACATAAGATTGTCTCGATTGGAAGACTGCTAGGGGTGAATGTTAACATTGATGGACTGCATCGTATAGTTGGGTTTGAAGTAATAAAGATATTAGATGGAAGTAATACTTATCCAACATTATTAGTAATTGATTGGAATTTTGTTAACCAAAACCTGATTGATCTGAAGAAGAGACATATGGTCTTTGAAGAAGGAGACTGGAAATTTACTGCGGCATTAGATCCCACAAAGGGAAGAAGATATGTGGAACTGGAAAAGGGAAAAGAGCTCGATAACTTGCATAATGTGACTGCATGGATGGATGATTATGTGAACCCTATTGTTGATGGTGCACTAGTTCATGTGCATCAAATTGAGAAGAAGCACTAGAGAATTGGTAACATAAATTACATGAAGTATCAACAAGAAGATGTTCTCACATTACCTGCACGTTACAATGGATTGGAACTAAGGTATGTGATCCCCTGAAGTATGATGGACTAACATTCATAGACTCTTTTATAAAGGAATTTGAATTGCATATACTAGACCAACAAAGACTATTAACTTTAGATATCGTGTTGAAAGCAACTTCTGCAATATGGTGGGTTGTGCATAAGGATAAAATTGAGGATTGGAAGCAATTTAGAAGGTTGTTACAAGTCATGTTGGAGCAGGAAATGAATATATTGTGTGGAAATATACCAGGTTGAGTTGTCCTATAGAGCATGTTACACAGTTCATTGCGACATGGAGATCAGTACAGAAGAAATAATGGATGCACTTGTTTATACACACTCTGGATACAATTTCGAAGAATTGGTACTTAGAGCTGGAAGTGCGTAGAGAAACAACAAATTGGAAATATTTAACTCATAACTTCAAGGTTACTTTCAGTTTTTAAGATGAGGCCCCTTCAGTAAACACAACTCTGCAGGTTATCAAGGACAAGATCTTTGCATTAAAAGACTTCATAGAACTATTACATGTATGTCACGCACATAGATATTCTGCGATGGTTCAATAAGTTTTGGAATGTTATAATGTCGTTGGAGAAGACCAAGAGGATGAAGATCCAAGAAATTTATAAATACCATAATCTAATGGAGAATGCACAATAGAAGGTCCAAAACTTGAATATGTTATATATGCAAATCCACTGAGAATGTGCAAAGTGAATATTGGTATAGAGGACAAGCACAAGTTTTTGAACATAAGAGATTCTTGGAATGAAGAGATTGTTGAAAAGATTGTTGATTTATTGTGTGAATATTAGGATTTGTTTCTAACTACATTTTCAGAGATGAAAGAGATTGTTGGAGAGTTAGGAGAGATGAAGATCCCCTTGAAACCAAATGCTAAGCTAGTTAAGTAGAGACCATATCGACTAAAACCGATGTATAAGCAAAAGGAGAAAGTAGAGATAGAAAGGATGTTGGAAGCAAGAATTATTAAACCTATTGTAGAGTCAGAGTGGATTAGTCTGATGGTGGTTCAGGATAAGAAGATATGAGGAATCAATTTTTTTGTAGATTTGAGGAAATTGGATGATGATTTCCTACATGATCCATTTCCTACTCCATTTACAGATAAAGTCTTGGTGAATGTAGGAGGATAGGAAGCCTACTCGTTCACTGATGTATTTTAATGGTATCATCGTATTAAGATTGTGATGGAAGATAGACATAATACTACATTTGTGAAAAAATAGGGATGTTACCAGTACACAGTTATGCCTCTTGGATTGAAGAATGCACCAACAGTATTCTCTAGAGTGGTTGTAGCATCATTTAAAGAGTTTAAACATAAGTTCCTAGAAGTATACTTAGATGAATGGAAAGTGTTTAGTTTTCTGAAAGACCATGTTGAAACTCTACTCATGATGTTGGAAAGATGCAAGTAATTTCATATATCTTTAAACTTAAAGAAGTGCATTTTTTGCGCTACATTTGGTATTTTTCTTGGCTATGTAGTATGTAAACAGGGACTATTGGTTGATCCTACGAAGATTGCAATAATTGTTGATTTTCCACCACCTACTTTAGTGCAACAATTACAAGCAATGTTGATTCATACATGGTATTACAGGAAGTTCATTGGGAGATATGCACAGATCACAACTCCATTGGAGAGGTTGTTGAAGAAGGAAGTTAAATTTCAATGGAATGAGGAATGTCAAAAGAGTTTGGATATGTTGAAGAAAAAGTTAGTTATCGTGCCTATTTTGATATTTCTAGATTGGAAGAAGGAGTTCCATGTTCATGTGGATGCATCATATTTTGATATGTTGTAGCATTAGGCATTGTTCTACCACAACCATGAGAAGGATATTTAGATCACCCCATTGCATTTGCTAGTAGGGAATTGTCAACTACAAAATGAAATTATATTACTATAGAACATGAAGGATTGGCAACGATATATGCACTACAAAAATTTAGACATTATTTGATGGGTTCACACTTTAAAATGTACACAGATCATTATGCATTGAGATACATGGTCAATAAGCTAGTATTGGGGGGTAAGATATGCATATGGCTACTACTATTTCAGGAATATGACTTTGAAGTAATTGTGAAGCCAAGAAAGTGAAACTTAGGACCAACTCATTTTTCACACATACTATTAGGAGAAGATGCAGGAAATTTGGATGGCAGTCTGCCAGATGCGCACTTATTTGTAGTACATATGGTTGATGACTATTTTGCAGATATAGTCCAATTATTGAGTACAGGAGTAGCCCCACCTAAGTTTATATTTGTGTAGGACTATGGTGGCCCACATTTCATAAATATGCTAAGGAGTTCTATCAAACCTTTAATGTCTATCAGAGAATCGAGAAGCCTTCCAAGAGAGAGGAAATGCCTTTAGTACCAAAAGTGATGTTACAAGTGTTTGTTAAATGGGAAATAAAAAAATTTGGACCAATCAATCCACCAATGAAAAGGTCAGGAGCAGGATACATTATTACTGGGATAGATTACTTGACCAGATGAATTGAAGAAGAACCTGTCATGGATTGCAGCACAGAGACTGTTGCACGGTTTTTGTTTGAAAATGTGGTGACAGGTTTGGATGTCCGAGAATCCTTATCAGTGATAAAGGAACTCATTTTTTGAATAAGAGGATTGCTATGTTAACAGAGGAATTTCAGGTTCATCACTAGAAAATTACACCTTACCATTCTCAAGAAAATGGAACAGTGGAAGAAATCAACAAGATCCTAGAACATGTTCTGACAAAGGTATGCAATGTAAGTCGAGATGACTGGGACTTGAGGATTCCAGCAATGCTATGGGTGTATAGGAAAACAAGTAAGAAGTTGACAAGACAAACACCACTCAGATTAGTGTATGGTTAAGAAGTATTTATGCCTATGGAATTCATCGTGTCAAGTATGTGCATTGTCACATTGAAAAATCTTATTGATTTGGGCATGGTAGAAAGAATACTGTCAGAGTTAGTAGAACCGAAGGAAGACCGTTTTGTCGCAGGATTCCATCAACAAGTTCAGAAAGTGCATGAGAGATCCTGGCATGAAAAACATATTAAACAAAAGAAGTTCCAGAGAGGAGACTTAGTTTTTCTTTATGACAACAAGTTTTTTCAACAACCTAGGAAGTTACAAATGAATTGGTTGGCCCCATACGTGATAAGGTTTTTGACAAAGGCGGGTGTTTTTCAATTAGAGAAACTAAATGGGGAACATGTGGAAGGATTGATAAATGATATTCGACTGAAACTGTATAGGGACAGTTGTGTTTCTGCGCACTAGTCGAAGTGCACAAAATGTGTACTATAGAACTTGTATAATAGTATTTATATTATAGAAAGAAAAAGAAAATAAGAAAATAAATAAAAGAGTTTGAGGAAAGAATATTGAAGTAATGCATAAGATAATAAACCAGAAAATGTAGCAGATATGTAGAAAGAGGAAGGAATTGTGCACAGGAAGGAGGATTGAATTTTGACAAATATCTATGCAGAGGGCATGAAAAGAATTAAATAACATACATGATGGGACACGTATTAAAGAGAAAACATGATGGAGAGGAAGTGGAGACGCATAGTCATAAAAGAAAATCGGAAAGAGGATTTTGATAGGATGGAAAATATATCGTATGATATGTTGGAGGATACGAAGTTAATGAAGAGTTATGACAAGAATTGAATGCAAATACAAGTGGATTAGACCGAAAAATTAGGCATGAAGAAGAATGGAAGCAGCTAGAAACAGGGTATAAAAGTAGACGAGGGGTCGAAAAGGACAAGTTATTGTTGCATGCACATTCGAGAGAAAAAAGAGCTAGAGAGAGACAGTGTTGCATAGAAAGTTAAATCTGTTGCGGAGAGATTTGAGTGTGTTTCAGAGCGCTATGGTGCCACCAAATACAAGAGAAGTCTCATCACAACA
This sequence comes from Picea mariana, assembly GCA_032191745.1. Taxonomy (NCBI): domain Eukaryota; kingdom Viridiplantae; phylum Streptophyta; class Pinopsida; order Pinales; family Pinaceae; genus Picea; species Picea mariana. The sequence continues at coordinate 58,667 of JASDQU010683616.1, forward strand.
AACTAAACAACACACCAGGCAGACATCGATACATGTATTCAAGGAAACCACAAAAGCGTTAACATCAGGGCCAAGCCCGGTTAACTTTACAAAGGATTATGTGCCACCCAAGTAGTCGATAATGAAGAAGGTTAAGCTACCAAAGGAACCAAAGTATGAGCTTGTTGAACCAGAGATCCCACAGGGGTAATCATAAAGAAGTTTCCATAGTTAGCAATAGACAAGTACATTTGCGTCAAGATGTTATTAAATTGCATCCATGGGAGGTTCTTGTGGTTAGAAAGAGTAGTGTCCATAGATACATTGTTGATTTTGTGGATCAATACAGACAAATCTAAGGAGAAATCCTTGACAGAGAAGATGAAAGATAAGTATGAAACACATAGAGGAATGTGTGGTTTGATGTTGCAAGTATTAATGATGATATTTTCAGGTTCGTGATCCATGTGATGACCTATAAGTTGTTGAGGAAATGTCACAAAGATGAGGTACTAGCACGTGTAACAACATCATCTGAGAAGTGTGTCGTAAGAGTAAAAATTAATTGGGCGACATTCCTCGTAAACCAATTATTGATGGATTGCAGGGAGGAAAAATATAAAGGAACATAATTTCATTATGAGTGGTTATTTATATTGATTGCATTAATGGCTTGTAGGGAGCCAAAAGACACTCGTTTTCTGGGAGTTGTGAAGAAACCATGTTTAGCAACAATATATATGAACTTTTGGCATAATGCGCACAAGGAAAGATAGTTGGATAACAACATTACTTTTTATGTTTACAAGGAGGTAATTCGGCAAAGCATTCAGGATACACCACCCATACTACCATAGGTAGTGGAAGCATACAAGGAGATTGCATGTTTTAAAGAAGGAAGACATCATATGTATATCCAAGCTAATAGGGAACTAGATCAGTTGTTGATGATGACCAAATACAGGTTGATAGGATATGAAGTTGGACAGATTATAGAAGACTAGGAGTACGAATGGAAAACCTCAGTACCAGAAACAGAGCATCCAGAAACACAACCTCTAGAGAATGGTCCAGAAGAACAGGAAGAAGAACATGAAGGAAAATGAAATGATGCAGGAGACACACATAAAATATTACCGCACCCCAGAGAGAAGAGGAAAGAATAGGATAAGGGGAAATCATTAAACCAACACAAGAAGAGGAAAGCATTCAAGGAAGTGCCCCCCTAGACCCTGACAAAAGATGACTTAGAGAAGATAGGAGATTAAGTAAAGGAAGTGACGAACGAAGCGTTTCATCATGAGGTGCAAAAAAAAGAGGGCATACACACATATATATAGGAGAAGATAGATTCATTGCGTAAGCTTTTGGAAGAATCCAAGATAACACTAGAGCAAAGGACAGAGGAAGAACAAATGGAGAGTACAACAAATATTACAGAAGTAATACCGACGATGTCTCACCCATCAGAAGCATCGGTAGAGCATAGAGTAATGAAGTTATCAGTGGGATAATTATAATTCCCCTCGACATAGATGCAGGAGAAAGAACAAGCACTAAGTCATATTGACTTAGTCTTGTCGCAAATTATTGTCGATGATTGTATTAAAGGGTTTGCAAACAATTGTTACAAAGGAGATAAATTTGCGTGTAGAGTCGACAGCGATGGAGTTGACCAAAGTGATAGATGATAAGGAAGCATTGCATATAGAATACATTAAATTTATGATGGAGTGGGATGAGGAAGAAAATAGAGAATAAAGGTTGAAAAATGAAGTGTACAATAATTTTCTAGAGATACCAATAGAAGTAGATGTTCCATTAGAATAGGAAGTTTTGAAGATTAGTGAATCCAGTTAGGGATTTTGTTCAAAGATAGTAGACTTATAAGAATGCACTATTCCAAGCACTCTACCGAAAGAAAGGGAGAAAAGGGAGAAGAAAACAACAACAACAGTGGAAAGTATCAAGAATTTGGAGGAGTGTGCCAAGTTGTATGAAGAAAGCACACAAGTATGGACTCAGCTGACATAAGATGCGGAGTTGCAAGGAAATGGGCAGAAGTTGCAGGCTAATATGGAGGAGGTGCTAAATTTTAAAGAGACGATGAGCACTTTACCACCAACAGAAAAGATGGCTGCAATCATGGAGAATAGGAAGTTGTACTTAGACATAAACCAAATAAGAGCATAACAACAAGCTCGTGCATAAAATATTGAGACAATGTAGGAGTAAGCATTCTAGGTAACACATGAACTTGCAGTTGCGCAAGGCATAGAAAAGCAGGTAGTGCAAGAGAGTGCAAGAGAGTGCATAGAATATGAAGACCCACATTACTACAGATACAGTGGAGGGAATTTTGCAGTAGGAAACACACGTAAAGGAAAAGGTTGTGACTGCAAGAGAAACATTCTAGAAGTTTGTTGCGACGCGGAACAAGGCTTGAAGTGGCTCGGGACGAGCCACAGGTGAGTGTTGGGGGTATGTTGGAGCAAGACATTTTGGGATTAGTTTTTGGAATCATGCAGGAGCAATTGTGCAAGAAGTCATCTAAGGATTAGAGCGTGCAGAAGAAAAGAAGGAAGTTAGTTAGGCGTTTCAGTCCATTTTGTAATGGGATAATCCCTAATGTAAATGTATAGATATGTATGGGTTTTGGGTATAAAGAAGTAGTTTTGAAGGTGGACGTGAGTTGAAAAGGAGAGATTGAGCTAATTGTGCATTTTATGCATGAACAACAAGGGAATTTAGGGGTAGAACTGAGATATTATGTATGAGCACACTGTGCACCTTTTGTAAGAGATCATGCTAAATAATAATATATGATGCATGTCATTGTGGATGTAGCCAATATTGGGTGAACCACGTTAAAATATGGTGTCTCTTTGTTCAGTTGTGATGTGTTTGATTAGTGTTTTTTTTATTACGTGCACTTAATGAAGGTTGGTTAATATGACTCTGTGATATGTTGTTATGGTTCTGCACACATAATGAATGGTATAATGAATGAATGTTAAGTTGAATAATTATAATGAATTCCTCACATTCATCCATTACTGCGGAAACCTGGTTCCTGCAGTCCCCATAGACACCTCGAGTGAGACTTCACCTGCTCGTGGGTGATTTCAAAAGGGTCGATATCTTTAAGGTTTTGTTGGTGAATTAATGTTGAACCCCAGGTCTGCCCATTGCATTCCAACAACCATGCCATTTCTCGGTAGGGATTTTTCATTAGATTGACCTGGATAGCTGATAAATATTCTGGCGTGAGTGTCTAGTCTTCAAGATATTCCTATAAAAGCTTGAGTCCACTATTTCTTTCCTTCAAGAAATATTTGGCTTCGACCCCTTTGAAAGTTATGGTTGCTTTTGGAATTTTAAACATTATTTTTAATACTAAGGGACTTAAAGAAATTGGGCAATCTCCTTGAAGTTGAATAATCCTTTGTTTCTTATCAAACTTATCTATGCACTATGAAATCAATCATTTGTGGTTGAAAACCTATGGAACATAACTTGTTGAAGCAACCCTGAACGTCCAAATCCGATTGGAATTTCTTTCCAAAGGCTACAATGATGAGTAATACTTGTATGCTCTTGCTCGTTGTAACCTATGATCTTCTTGTCCAAATATATTGAGGGTATCTTCGTAGAAGCACTCCTTTCTTCTGGTTGTCATTCTTAATGAATTTGATGGATTAATGTACAATCACATTAGAAATTTAATTTCAAAGTAAACCCGTTTACCATAATATACCTTGAAAATATTATTACTAAGGAATGACTAATATGAATTAAATTTTGAATTGATGGAGAATTGTCTCAAGAAGGTTGTCATTAATAAACACCCTTTAATATTTTAACCACTTGTTATTTTCTGTAATATTTGCATTAAATGTACTTTGGTAAAATTGACAAGGTGGGATATGTATTACCACAGGGTAATGGAGAATCATATGTATGTCAAGAAATCAACACAAACCCGCAGACCCATGAACCCATGGTGAAAACTTGAGAAGCGACTAAGTATAATACTAGATTAGTTAGACGTAGGGGGGAGTTTTGAAGAGTTATGATATAGCCTGAACCCGTGGCCAAGTTTAAAATTGACTAAGTATTGGAAAATAGAGAGAGAACCGAATTATGAGAAAATGACTAAGTATCATGAATAGGACAGATGGATTAATCATGGTGGTAATCAAGTGAATCAGATGAGTGGTTTATACCCTTAGTGAACATTTGAAAAAAATTCTAAGTATGGTGTGAAATGAGGGCAACGAAACATGGTGGTGTGTTTTGGTCAAGGAGGAACTTTGGACTTGAACGAGAATATGTTATGAACCCACGAGAAACTCAAAATAATCGAAGTATTGGTGTAAAATAAATACGGGAGAATACAACGATACATTTTGGAGGAGGAAAAATATTATAACCATAATGAAATTGAGTCATGAACACACAAAAAGATGAAAAAATTTTCTAAGTGTGGAAATATACAAGGGAATATTTGTGAAAGACTTAACACTCTTTTGGGTCAACAACTAGCTCCAACTATGGGATAGAAACCCATTGTGGGGTACTAAGAATCCAAAATCTCGACCATTGGGAAATGGAGTCAGTAAAACAAAAGAAAAAAAAGGTTTTGAAAATATGCACAAGGAAAAGAAAATTATGTACATGTTGAGACTAAAATGTTTTAAGAGAATAAATTTTTGAGATGTTACCCATTGGCTAGAAACATTTTCACTTACTCTTTCATATATTTCATCAGATAAGAGTTGTATCCAAGAATGTTTTCAATAATATATGGACCAATCCATAATTCTTCAAACTTTGTATGCTGAGACGATTTTTCTTTTTCCTTATTCCACAACAACACCAGGTGTCCCTTTTGAAAACATTTTGTTGATGCACCTTGATGAAAATGTCTTTTAATATTTTTTTGTCTTTGACACATTTTATTTGATGCCTCATTTCTTTGTTCTTCCAATTGCATCAATTGATCATATCTTCTTTGTAATGGAGAAACTGCTTCTATATCTTCATTTTTCACAACATAAGTCAGGAAATTTAATTCTAAATGAATTGGCATTTTTGCTTATTTTCCATATACCAATGTGTATGGTGATAATATCGTGTTGTCCTTTGGTGTAAGTATGCTAGCCCATAATGCATCGATTAACTTTGTATATTGATTCCTCGGGTTCATAGATTGAACTAAACCATTCCCTTGGGGATAATAGTTTGATGATTGAACCATCATAATACCAAATTCCCCACAAAATTTGGTGAAATTTGATCCTATGAATATCTCTAGGACTCTGAACCTTGACAAAATGTTGTCTTTAAGGAAGTTGATAAGTTCTTCATAATCAACCTTTTTAAGAGATATAGCCTCTTTCCACTTGGTGAAATAATTAGTTGCAGTGAGAATATATGAGTGACCCTTGCTAGATTTCATATTGATTGGTCCAATGACATCTAATCCCCATTGTATAAAAGGTTCTTCAACTGTTATAGGTTGCAATGGAATTGTTACTTTCTTCATATTTCCTGAAAATTTTTGGAAAGAGATACATCTTTTGATCATTGAATACGATTCTTTAAAAATGGTGGGCCAATAGTAGCAATCTCTCATAATTAAGTGTCCAGTTGTTGTAGGTGAAAAATGTGTGCCATGAATACCTTCCTGAAATTCTCCAAGCACATTTTGAGCTTTTGTTGAGTCAATACATCTTAACAACATTCCATCAAAATTTATGCGAAACAAGACTTCAACAACTAGCACATATTGATTTTCTTTCATTTTCAATGACCTTGTTTCCTTCGAAGACATACCAATTGGAAATTGACCAGATTTAAAATGAAATATAATATCCTTGTACCACTCTGATGTGGATGATGATGACCCTGTGAAATATATATATCCCTATTTACTACATCAATTCTTGTTATTATCTTGCATATTTCTTGTCCTATAACTACTTTTAAAGTCTTGATCTCAATATCATAGTCTTGAATTTTAGCAATCCAATTTTCCCATTTTCCTTCCCTCAATTGTTGATTTAGTGACATCTTTATTGGAAATGTTGGGACATAAGCTATGACATGATATGATAAAATATATGTCCTGAAATGTGCCACTGCTTTGACCAAGGACGAAGTTTTTTTTTCTATTTATGAGTATGTTATATCATAATCATGTAAAGTCTTACTCATGAAACTTATTAGAAGTTCTTCTCATTTCATATTGCTTTGTGTCAATACGGAAGCAATAGTTTCATATTAAGAAAATGAATATAATATGAATTATTTATCAAAATTTGTGCTGACAAGCACTAGAGCAATAGTGATTGCATGTTTTATTTCTTGAGTAGTCCATTCAAACTTCTAGTCCTTTTTCAAGTACACATTAATGGGTTTTACAATGGTTGCATAATCTGGGACAAATCTTTGTACAAAATTCATCTTTCCAAAGAAATATTGGGATCCGTTCTTAGATGTTGGGGGGTTTAGATCATTAATTTTTTTTATTGATTTATGTATCAATATGTATCCCCTCCTTACTTACTATATTCCCCAAGAATCTTCCCTCTGATACAATGAAGAGACATTTCTTCAGATTCAAAGATATACCACACAATCTGCAATGCTCAATGACTTCTCTCAAATGTTTGATATGTTCTTCTCTCAACTTTGAGTGGATAGTCAAATCATCCTAATAGTCATCCATGAAATTTCTAATTAAATTTTTAAATGCATGATCCATTTCTCTTTGGAAAGTTTCTCTCGCATTATTAACCCAAAAACCATGCGAACATATGAATAAGTATCCCAAAATTAAAAAAAAAAAACAATTTTGGGTATATTTTCCTCAACAACCAACACCTGATTGTATCTAGAAAAACCATCAAGAATAGACATCAAGGGAGAACTAGTGACTTGTTGCAACAACATTTCCATGTTTGGGAGTGGATAATTGTCTTTTATGCTTTCTCTATTTAAATCTCTAAAATTGACACAAAGGTGAATTTCTCCACTCTTATTTCTGACTATTAATGGATTTGATAACCACTTTGAATGTCCGATTGGAACAATTATTCCAACCCTTTTTAATTTTTCTAGTTCAATCTTTACTAAAGGCTTTAGTTTAGGATTTATCATTCTCAGTTTCTGCTTGACAGACTTAGCTCCTTCTTTAAGGGGTATGATGTGTTGAAAAATGGACTTGTCATATTCCTTTAGATCATCATAAGTACAAGAAAAAATACCATAAAACACTTTTAAAAGGGAAATGTATAGATCGGTTTCTTCTTTTGTACACCTGGTGCCAAGATTTACATACTTTGGGGAATCATGAGTACCAATATTTATCTTTTGTGTCTCTTGCACTTTTTTGACAAGCATCTCTTCTTTTGGATCATGAATTTTTGTTTGATCATCTCTTGTGAAAAGAGATTCAAACCCAATACAATATTTTGAGATAGATATATGATTTTGATAATCAAAGCTTTAAAAAGAATCATTTGAATCAACAAGAAAATAAACTACATGTTCATCATTTTCAAAAACGTGCAAGTAATCTTGATTTTCACATACTGGAAGCCTGAAAATCCTCTTAACTCGAAATGTATTTTTACTTTGAGAATCATCCAGATTAAAATGGGACACAACAACCATAAATGAGACAACTTTCTATTTTTTGTCTCTAGGTATGAAAGAAATATTGAATGAATTGAAGAGTCCATAAGTTCATTTTCTCTTTTTGCATATAGTTTCATACTTTCTTTCTTGATCTTGTATTTCTTTGTTATATTATTTATGACCAATTTAGAATCACCAGTTACTATCAAATTTTCTACTTTCATCAGGAATGCAAGATTCATCCCTTGTATCAGTGCTTCGTGTTTTGTCTCCTTATTTGTACATGGAAAATCCAGTCTGATGGAATGTGGATATACAATTGACTCTGGAATCTTAAAAAAAATGCCTACTCCACTTCCATATTTGGAGTAGGCACCATCAAATGACATATTCCAGAAACCTTGAAAATAATTTTCCTCCTCTTGCTTTGGAGGGTTGATTTTCTCAAGAATAAGAACAACAAAAATTTGTATCCCTACATCAACATAATTCACCATTAATTTACTTTCTTTCTTCCTAAAGGATATTGGTTTTCTGGATTCTCTAGGAATTTTGGCCATTGTTCCATCTTTGTTGGGAAACATAATGTAGCTTCCATCATTCATAATATAACCTCCAATCATTGAAGACCAGTCTATTCATAAAAAACTATGTATGATAGAGGTAAATACACCACTATAATGGTAAATATCGTTGTGATGTGTGATTTTGTGGTTATCCATGCATAAAAATATTTAATCTCGCCATAATCTATGACCTTTCCTGAATCAATTGCGTAGATACTTTCCTCCATATCATAATATTTTATACATCCCATTTTGAGTGCCTCCATGAATGACAACGACATAATGTTATTAGTTGCTCCACTATTAACCAAACAATTATGCAATACAACATCATTATTTTCTATAGTTATGTAAATTGTGGAACTTTAACCCTTGGCTTGACAGATGAAAAACAATTGTGTTGCCTAGAATTTGTGACAACAACTTCTATTCGAGTGCTTGGTTCATCAAGGATGTTCAAAATATTTTACCTTTGTTGTGGAATTTACACCACTTCCATGAAGGGAAAATTAATTCTTAAGTTGGTAAAATCATCAATCACATTATAGGTCATCTATTGTGGATCCTTTGCTTGACTAACAATTGTTTGTTGCTTTGTTGTTTCTATAGCATTTTATTTTGTCTTTTCTTTTTATTTTTGGATAGCCTCTTTTGTTTTGAATTTATTCACTTGTGATATCATATGTACAACATTTTCTTACGAAATTCTAGGCTCTTATTTTTCATTGAAAATGTAAAAGGATGATTCACCTTCATCCGTCTGTACTGATTCCAGAATTTCATCTTGGATGATGTTTTCTTCTTGATAAAAATATTATTCTTCAATAACTTCTTCCAATACCACAACATTAGGGTTTGGCACTCTAGGTGCTCTTGGCCTATGATCTACATTTATGTCATCTCTATCATTTATTGTTCTTTTCTCTTGGATAGGGATTCTTGTTTACTCTTAGACAATGATTCTTTGGTTTTGATTTACAAGGACAACATTTTCATATCTTCTCAACCATGTTAAATCAGTTTGCATCTGTCAAATGGTTCTATTCATTTGTGAAATTTCTATTCTCTTCCTTGTTTCATTGGTAGTTTCAAGGTTATTTGTAACATGAGGGGGAACTCCGTGAAAAATCCCTCCACCAGTCGCTCGATTTCAACTTGTATTGATGTGGATGGTCCTTGATCTGATATCACAAGAGTGTTTGTTTTCCTTTGAAATTTCCCAAGAATGATCTCAGGATCAACATTTTTTTTTATCATAAATTCCTAATTTAAAAATACTACTTTAAAAAAAAAAATGTTCACAAAGAAAATTCCTGAGAAAAGGACCAAGAATATTTCATAGTATATAATATTTACAAGATACTATACAGAGAAAAAGTAACCATAAGATGAAAACAAACATTCCTCACATCCATCACAGTATCATAAATGTTGACCACATTCATAAGACATAAACATACGAGTCCACAATTGATATAAATTAAAAATATGATTTCATTCAAAATAAGAGAGAATATGATTGGTGAACTTTAAACACCGCATGCTAAATAAACTCAAATTTTAATATGTCATTAAAGTTTCACCACAAAATAGTTCTATGGGATTGAAAAAAATAATAATAGTCTATTTACAAATAAAATTAAAGTTTGTATTTGTCCAAATGGGTTGGGATGGGGATCTCGTGGACCGTAAAATAAAATGGAATAGGGATGGATTGTGATGGATTTCTCTCTCTCTCTCTCTCTCTCTCTCTCTCTCTCTCTCTCTCTCTCTCTCCTTGTCGAGGTGCCTTTTGTGTTCTCCTTTGTTGGGGTTCCTTGACCAGTTGTAATTGCCACTTCTTGATTTGGTTCAGTTATTTTTATTAATTCATTCTTCAACCAATTTTCAATATAATCTCTCATAGGTGCAAAAATTATCTCATGCCTTACTTTTATATCAAATAATAAATTTTCCATATCATGGAAATCAATTTAAAGTTGATGCAAAACATCTTCAATGTCTTCATTCTTGTTCACATATCTAACTAACCAACTTTCAACTTCTAACTCTAAGTACCCAGTCAAACTATTAAACTTCTCGGCTGATGAATATTTTAATAATTCCATTTTTTCTTCAAATTGTTCCTTTGTCATAAATATAGAATTTAATACAAATTTTGGGTCTTCAACTTATCTGGTTGTTCTAGCTAGATCCAACTCAATTAACTTTGAATACGATTCTCCCTTTTTGACACTTATAGTGTCACAATCAAGGAATATTTATTTTAAACTTTTGATTCTTTTAATCCAACATGCTTTGAGTTGTTTGATGTGAGCTACGGAAGGCAAGTCTTCTTCTTTTCTTTTCAACTCACTCATATTTGAAACTTTCATAAAAAAAAAGGTGGTCACAACTCCCTTTAAAAAATTCCTCATCATTTTCGAGGTCGTCCTGTAGATATTATCTCAAATTTGTGACTCTAGATCCCAAGGAAATAAAATTGTTTGCCAATTTCCATGCCTAAGAATAAGAGACATTCTTTTCTTAATATTTTATCCAACATATATTCTGACAGCAACAAGTAATCTTGATGTTCCTCTCAATATTGAACGGTGTTCTAGTGTTCCATAAAATATTTTCCAAGGATGCATTATAGCAATTGGACTGGTGAACATAGGAGGTGGAATTAAAAGAAATGATCTTCGCACAGTGAAAAATTTCTTTCTTGTGAATAGAAAAATGCAAAATGTACATAGCCAAATGAGGAATGGTATCCATTGATTCTTGCCTAGCTACCATGGAAAAGAGACATGTGATTTCTTGGTAGTGACTTTTCAATGGACTGACATGGATAGTTGATAAATATTCTTGCATCAGTGTCGGGTCTTCAACATATTCCTGCAAAATATTGAATCCACCATTTATTACCTTCAAGAAATCTTTGGCATCATCCATTTGAAATTCATGGTTGGTTCTGGAAGTTCAAACATTCTTTTGAAGATCGAAGGAATTAAAGAAATTGGGGATTCTCCTTGAGGTTGAATAATCATATGGTTCTTATCAAACATATCTATGCACTACAAAATCAATTATTTGTAGTCAAAATCCTCTGGAACACAACATGCCGAAGAAATATCAGACGTTCAAATCTAATTGGAATTTATTTCCAAAGGCTTAACTGATTACTAATACTTGTATTCTCTTGACCACTGGAACATTTGATCTTATCGTCCAAATATATTGAGGGTATCTTTCTGGACTCTCCCCTTTCTTCGGGTTGCCATGCTTAATGAAGTTGGCAGATTGATGTACAGTCACTTTAGAATGTTAATTTCAAAGTAAACCCTTTTACCATAATATACCTTGAAAATATTCTTTTGTGGAAAGACTAATAAGAATTAAATTTTGAATTGATGGATAATTGTCTCGAGAAGGTCTCCATTAATAATGACCTTTTAATATTTTAAACACTTGTTATTTTTCATAATATTTTCATTAAATGTACTTTGAGGAAAGTGAAAAGATCATACATGTATTACCACGGGGAAATAGAGAATTAGATGTATTTCAATAAATCAACACAAACCCATGAACCCATGAACCTGTGGTCAAAACTTCTGAAATGACTAAGTTAAGACTAGATCGGTCAAACGTGGAGGGGGGGGGGGNAACAATTATCTCATGCCTTACTTTTATATCAAATAATAAATTTTCCATATCACAGAAATCAATTTAAATTTTATGCAAAACATCTTCAATGTCTTCATTCTTGTTCACATATCTAACTAACCAACTTTCAACTTCTAACTCTAAGTACCCAATCAAACTATTAAACTTCTCGGCTGATGAATATTTTAATAATTCCATTTTTTCTTCAAATTGTTCCTTTGTCGTAAATATAGAATTTAATACAAATTGTGGGTCTTCAACTTCTCTGGTTGTTCCAACTAGATCCAACTCAATTAACTTTGAATACGATTCTCCCTTTTTGACACTTATAGTGTCACAATCAAGGAATATTTATTTTAAACTTTTGATTATTTTAATCCAACATGCTTTGAGTTGTTTGATGTGAGCTACGAAAGGCAAGTCTTCTTATTTTCTTTCAACTCACTCATATTTGAAACTTTCATATAAAAAAAAGGCGGTCACAACTCCCTTTAAAAAATTCCTCATCATTTTCGAGGTCGTCCTGTAGATATTATCTCAAATTTGTGACTCTAGATCCCAAGTAAATAAAATTGTTTGCCAATTTCCATGCCTAAGAATAAGAGACATTATTAAATATTATTTCATCAGTGTCAGGTCTTCAAGATATTCCTGCAAAATATTGAGTCCACCATTTCTTACCTTCAAGAAATCTTTGGCATCATCCATTTGAAAGTCATGGTTGGTTCTGGAAGTTCAAAAATTCTTTTGAAGATCGAAGGAATTAAAGAAATTGGGGATTCTCCTTGAGTTTGAATAATCATATGGTTCTTATCAAACATATCTATGCACTATGAAATCAATTATTTGTAGTCAAAAACCTCTGGAACACAACATGCTGAAGAAATATCGGGCATTCAAATCTAATTGGAATTTATTTCTAAAGGCTGAAATGATTACTAATACTTGTATTCTCTTGACCACTGGAACCTTTGATCTTATCATCCAAATATATTGAGGGTATCTTTGTGGACTCTCCCCTTTCTTCGAGTTGTCATGCTTAATGAAGTTGGCAGATTGATGTACAGTCACTTTAGAATGTTAATTTCAAAGTAAACCCTTTTACCATAATATACCTTGAAAATATTCTTTTGTGGGAAGACTAATAAGAATTAAATTTTGAATTGATGGATAATTGTCTCGAGAAGGTCTCCATTAATAACGACCTTTTAATATTTTAAACACTTGTTATTTTCCATAATATTTGCATTAAATGTACTTTGAGGAAAGTGAAAAGATCATACATGTATTACCGTGGGGAAACAAAGAATCAGAATGTATTTCAAGAAATCAACACAAACCCACGAACCCATGAACCTGTGGTCAAAACTTCTGAAATGACTAAGTTAAGACTAGATTAGTCAAACGTGGTGGGGGGGGGAAGTTTTGAAGAGTTATGATATATCATGAAATCGTGTTGAAGTTGAAAATAGACTTAAGTATTGAAATATCTGTGAGAAACAAATTATGAGAAAATGACTAAGCATCATGAATTAGACAGATGGATTGGTCATGGTGATAATAAATTGAATCGGGAGAGTGTCTTATACCTACGGTGAACATTTGAAAAACGTTCCAAGTATGGTGCGAAGTGAGGGTGGTGGAACATGGTGGTGTGATTTGGTAACGACATAAATTTGGAGTTGAACGAGAATAGGTGATGAACCCGTGAGGAACTCAAAATAATATAAGTATTGGTGTAAAATAGATATGATGGAATACAACGACACATTTTGGAAGAGGCAAAATATTGTAACCAAAATGAAATTGAGGCATGAACGTGCAACAAAAAAAACAAATTCCAAGTGCGGAAATATACAAGGGAATATTTTTGAAAGACTTAACACACTTTTGGGTTAACATGGATATATGGCACTAGTGTTCATTAAAATGAGACCAACCCTTTTCCTAGATATTTCATGAAATCTCATTTCCATTGGTTAACATACATCACACAAAAATTTTCTAACCATCAAAATGCACTAGTGGTAACACATAGTAATGTAGTATTGTAGTCAATTGATTAATTTTTCCATCTCTCAACTTAATCCCCATAATCACATATCATCCATGCGTCCTCCTCAATAGTGATCCAATAGATGAGATAGTACACAATTGTTTATTTTAACCATTCGTCCAAGCTTGTTGTAGGTGAATTAAGAGATATGCACAACATAAGAAGAATCACAAAAAAAATCCGAATCATCTTTATGGGAATGTGAATCAACTAAGGTGGAAGCATAACCTAAGGGTATATGAATACAACCTACCCCAATAACATTAAACATCCAATGAAGGAGGTAATGGTTAATTGACAGTGAAACAAAGTTAGAAACTCATTTTGAAATTATAAACAATGACCAACAACTATTAATTTCCCACCATTGATTTCCATCTACTCTTAGATGAATGGCCTGAGATAACTAACTATTGTGGTTGTAACAAACCCAACTCCCTAAGTATCCTTTTAAGGGATGGGGCATTAGAAATT
>JASDQU010683617.1:0-10190 GCA_032191745.1 Picea mariana
AGTATATTGTTAGCCATTTGAACCCTGTTACATCTTACTGAAGCCACTATCATCCATGTAGAAAACATTGCTAATGACAGCATCAAAAAGACGACTGCAAATGAGCTGATATACTTTAGATATCTGCACGACATGAGCTTATCTTGAAGCAACTTATGATTGATTTTCCATTCAACAACCGTATCTTGTTCTTGCTTAAGATCAATTACTTCATTTGAAACAATTATTGGTTTGTTGCTTGCTTTCTCTGCCTTCGTTAATTGTTCCATTGTTTGAAGTGTTTTATTTTCTTTAACACGATGAGCATGAACCACATAATCATGACCTGCTTTAGTGAATTGATATTGATTCTTTGTTCTGTAGAAGATTGCATTACGATCATATAAATATGGACTACCTAAGACCATTCCACATTCTCTTAATGACACAACATCACAAGTTGCTTCATCCACATACTTAGATGAAATTGCAAATTTGATTGTGCACTGTTTTGTTATGTGCATCTGATGATGATTGCTTATCCATTTAAGTGTGTAAGGCTTATGATNGAAACAACTTGCTTTTACAATCAATGTCTTCACCAAATTTACCTGTCATACCAACCAATGAAATCTTTGACTCATCACCTGAATCTGATCCCAAGTCTGTGGGTTTTGATGTCGTTGCCACTGTTTGCGCTCCCTTCTTTTCTTTGAACCAGTTTGGCCTCTTCTCAGGATGCAAGTTCCAACATATGTCCTCATCATGTCCCTCTTTCTTGCAATGCTTGCAAGAGGGCTTTCCTTCCTTCTTTGTCACAGCATTTGTATTCTTTCCATGTCTTTTCCTCTTGTCTTCTTTCTTTGAAAATGATGATTCCCCTGACACACCTACTTTCCCTGCTTCAATATACGTAGCTTGAACAGAAACCTCATCAAGGTTAGTGGGTCCAAAGATGAAAATAGTGTTTCTAATATGTGTAGGCAAACCTCCTATGTATTTCATAAGGGTTTCTTGTGTTTGCAAAGGAATGTCTAACATTAATGCCATTTTTTGAAATCCATCGGTGTATTCTTGCACTGTTTGCCCTTTTCTTAGTTTTAAAGATTGCCATTCAATTATTTCTTTTTCTTTATAACCCAAAGGATAGAATTGTTTCCTAAGTGCATAAATGAAATTCTTCCATGATGGAAATACATTACCCACATTTTGTGTTCCTTTTTGTAGCTTGCTTTGCCACCAGATAAGAGCTGTACCTAGAAGTATCAAAGATACCAACTTAATTTGTGTGGCCTCATCCTTGATCTGTTGCACACTGCAATATACCTCCATCTGTCTGATCCATTTATCAATTTTTTCTGCATTTACCTCACCATCATATATGGGCAACTCAAATTTTACATCTAGTTTCAACAATGGAATTTCACTTTTATGCTTATGAACATTTTTCTTCTCATTAGATTTAGAACTTGAAATTGAAGAAGAAGGAGAAGAAGGAGGTGTTGATGGAGGTGAAGAAGGAATCTGAGGATGGTACTCTTCCTCTTCACCTTTTCCTTTTGAAGAATTACCCAAAACTGGTCTCTTTTGTTCCAAATAATCTTCATACAAAACTATCACCATCTCCAACATAGCATGGAATTTTTTCCGGAATTCTTTCTCATCTTGAGAAATCCCTTCTTCCGATGCCATCTTCTCGCTGTGAGAATCTCTTTTTCTCAATCCAATTAATGGATTCTCTGCAACAAGCTCGCCTTCACCATGCTATAGCTTTTCCCTAGTTAACATGCAAAACTCAAATCCAAACGTCAACTAGCTCTGATACCACTTGATCCGTAGGATCTTTTAATGACTATGGTTTATTTTTAATTTTGCATGCGTTAATTAACCATTTGAGAAACTTAGTGAAAGAATGAGGAAAAAAGAGGAATTATCACAGCCATATACACATATGCAGATCTGAAATGAAATAATAGATAGCAAACCATAACACGCAGATTGATAACGGAGTTCGGCACAACTTTGCCTACGTCTCCGAGCCTTTGTCTCTGTGGGGGAGGCTTCTTTATTTCTGTTCAAAATCTCAAAAGTACATCACTGCAATGCCAAATGGCTACAAGACTAATCTGGTCATGTTCCTTCAGATCTCTAGAACCCTGCAAAGAAAACGACACGCAAAACGGACGTCCAGAGCTCCCAGAAATGATCTGACAGCGTCTCCTTCTCAAAATCTTCTCTGCATCAAAATGGCTTTGGCTTGGCTTTTCTTCAGCATAACTCTACTCTAAATCCTCTCTCATGGCCTCAAACAGGCCTGGTTTATATAGCTTTGAAGTTGGTTGCTCATCTCCAACTTTGTCCAAAAATTTGGGCTCCAAAAATGCCCAATATCCCCCAAAAATGGAGAGAATCAACTAAAAATAGGCTTATTAACAAATAAAACCCAAAATTTAGCATAAAAACCCACTTTGCAACAATAATATGGGCGCATCCCCTTTCATCCCGTGTGCACCCTCCGGCATCGTCATATCGGGCCTCCATATGGCCACGCGCCATGCGCTGGCCCGTTTCCTCTGCTTCAGCTCCAGGTTTCTTGGCGTTTTCACGGGACCTCGGGCTAGCTGTCATAACTGTTGTAACCCCTGCACCTTTATTTGAGGGATAGCCCTGGTCGTATGGGATCCGACCGGGATCTGGGGTTAGTCCCTACCCATAATACTCTCGCGCAAGTTTCATTCCCGCGCTCCTGGTTACATGGCGATATAATATATCCATGGGCTGGGGCTAGGCCCCGACCCTTTCTGACCCAGACAAGAACCTTGTGTAAATTTAAATATAAAACGTGCCATATGTTTAATAAGAAACAATAGCAGCTCGGGTGGTTAGCCCGGTCCTGCCAGTCCACTCCCGGAGGTGAGGTCACCGGTTCGACTCTCGTGCACGCCATGCAAATTTTACCAAAACCAACAGCCAACCACAGGGTGCCATGTGGCACCTTACCAACCAACCAATATATGCCACGTGTCAATCGCTGATTGGTCCTCATGCCTGCCACATCAACTTCCATACTGCCATGTCACCTTGCGATGTCACTTCCCTGTCAGCTCTGTTGCATCAGCTGCTGATGTCATCCGTGCCACGTGTCACCCTCATAGTGGTGACACATGTCACCTCTGGATTGGTCCAGCTGTCTGCCCGTAAGTCCAAATCTTCCTGACATGTGTCACCTTCTGGAGATGCCACATGTCACCTTTTGGGATTGCCATGTCAGTTGTATGGACCGTACGGTCTGCACAGTCAGCATGACACGTGGACTGTATAGACTGTACAATCATTCTTTTTTTTTACCTGTTTGGATTTTTGGAAAGAATGCGATATCTTCTCCATACGGAGCCCGTTTGACAAAGTAAATATACCACCAGAATTAGGAAGATGAGACGGATGCAATGGCACTGGTTTTGTCGCATTCTGAGCACTTTCATTTTTGAGCATTTTTCAAGCCCTGTCAGGCTTCTGGATCCGATTCCGGATCAGTTGTTCCTCATTATATGGGAAGAAGTGGTTGAAGGCCTAGAGGTATTATTATGGAGACACTTGTCACCACCATAGAGGTTAGGATTTCAGATGGAATCCACCACACCATCTAGTTTCTGAGAGGCACTGGGCCTTTGTCCATGAGGTACAAGTTAGGTATTATGGTGAGTGTTATTTCAATATTTGAGGCATTTAAGTATGTTGTATATTAGATTGATTTAGATTTAATGACATATGTTTGGACACCATTCCTTTTTCCATGTTTCACCTAGGTGGTTGACATTTGTTCCCTAGTAAGTGGTCTTCCTCGAGAATGAGTTTTCTACTAGGAACTATCTTGAATATCCATTGTACTGTTCCCAACCATCCTTATCACTTTTCATCGCTTAAACCCCCCTGTTCCATGACCCTTAATTACTAGGCATAGGTCTTGATTCCTAGAGACTAATTTGGATCATATGGCCCTATAATGACACTAAAAGGCACAGGTCTTGATTACTAGCCCTAGTACAATGTCTTTTATTATAAATAGTTGTTTCCTTTAAAATTCGATCGGGGAAATTAAAACGAAGCGAGGATGAGATGGGTCGATATATATAGTGGGTGTGATAATAATATTTGATTCTAGAAACCATTCCATATCGTCAAGTCATGTGAATCTATCTATCAATGTCAAATTTCAGTGCATACAGAAACATTTTGAAATAATTTCAATGTTGGCCCCATTCATAGGTTATTGTTTCCCATCATGTACTGATCTAGCCCCAGTACAATGTCTTTTATTTGTTTCCTTTAAAACACGACTGGGATGCACATCCCTGCATATTATACTAGTACTGTGAGGGCATGGCGTAATAACCACACTAATAAAATAAATACTTGATTAATCGCATGACAAGCTTCAAGTTGTTTTATGTCTTTGTATTTTTCTCTCATCTAAGTTCTCTTTTGCTCCATAAAGATTAATATTAGTAAAAAATCATTATTTAAATACGACATCTCATCTATCGCCTTCTTCTCGTCACAACCAAAATCATGGGCCTAATTGACATGATATTGGTTTTAAACGACACAAACGATGAATATAAAGAGTGGGTGTGTGAGTGATCTTTGATTCTGAAAAAACTCCCATATCGGCAAGGCATGTGAATAGGTTATCCATGTGAACAGTCTATTACATAAGGGTTTGGTTTATAAGAGTGTTAGTGGAAACCTATTTGAACCTGTACAATTTCTAGTTTTAAGGTTGTTTTAAATTAATGTTATGTAACTATTAAGGTGGATTATAAGGTACATGTATGTTCTATGTATGAAGGTAAGGCATATTAGTTCTCAATTTTCTTGTGTAGATTGTTAACAAAGGTAGGTCTTGTGTTAGACATCTTTAAAGGCCATGTTAAAAATTGCATACTTGTCTTATGAACAAGATATGGTACTATCAATTTTGAGGTTTGGCATAGATATTGTGCTTACGGACTACACTACATTGCACCATATAATCCCCACATAATCCCTACACTCATTGCAAACCATGTAACACCATTCAAAGACACATGCACGACCTCTAAGCCCCATTCACAGGTCACTATTTCCCATGTCTAGTCCAATGTAACAATGATGACAATAATTGATCATTCCAAGTATATTGCTCATTCATGAGACCAAAATCATATCATCTCATTCATATTTAGACCTTATTGCAGCATTGATTACATTAAGGTAGCTTAGTTTAACTATGTATTTATTCACAAGAAAGAGAGAGACTTAACCTATGGTAGTCAATGTTCTTTTAAAAGAGATTAATAATGGTTTATACTTGCATTTTTAATGATCCAATTCTTCAGTGATGAGGATTCATAAACATATAGAGATTTAAATTGGGTAATTTTGGAGGTAGAGTAATACATAATATCATACCAATATTTCGTTAGATGGAACCACCACATCCATTTCCTTTGTTTATCCCATGTGTACATTTGAATATATGTGCAACAAATTAGCTATACTTGGAACCCCCTCATCCATTTCCTTTGTTTATCCCATGTAAATATTCTTGCGACGAATTAGCTATACTATCAATGAACTTTTTTCGTCAATAATATAGCTAATTTGTCGCAAGAATATTTACATTCGTCGCTCTTGCGAAGATATCCTTTCCTTGTCGCTTGCTGACGAATTCCCTTCTTTGTCTCTCTTGTCGATGAAAAAGTTTGCATAAGTGATGGGTACTAAATTATCCTTTATTTTCTCCTCTACCTATTCTACTTCTTTTCACACCACTATATATATCAATATTTCTTGAAGGTTAAAAATATCAACATCATCTTAGAAGAGAATCCAATATCATATTTCTCTACTTCTATAGAGATTACTCTCTCTATGTTTTAAAAGATAGCTACATGAATCTACACTTAAATGAAAAATTMCAACACTTGATGKTTTTAATTAGGATTCATTTCATATTTGGTTTATCAACTTGAAATTAAAATTTGATACTTTGCAAGCTAGTACCTTGAGTCAAATACAAATATGAAATTAAGAATCATTATTAACATATATACTAGAACATTTATTCTAACCTATAACAAATATACTAAATTCTCATAATTTCTTCTCATAACTAGAAGGTTTACATTTAGAGTTCCCTTCCACAAACATGTTCATCAAAACTTCGTTGATGCAATACTATGGAAACAATATTGATGACATATAAGATCATGATGGTATAAAAATGAATGAGCTTCTCTTAGTTTCAAGAAGAGATTCTCTTAGTTTCAAGAAGAGCTTCTCTTAGTTTCAAGAATAATTTATCATCTAATGAACAAGTCCAACCACATGAAGGTGGAAGCTCATATGGCCCTTCCCTTCCCCCTCCCATCACTCTCAATTGATCCCCAATACCTAATCTATAAAATAGAAAATAATCGAAAGCAACGTCCTAGTAAGATTCATGCATAGAAACTACAAAACCAAAAATTATGAAGGTAAATGAAAATATGTGTTTGTAAATGATATTTTTAGTTTACCACGTCATTTAGTATATTGGAAACTATTTTCAGGTTTCACATAATAATTAAACAACATGTAACATAGGATATAAAAACATCACATAAAACTTAAACAAATGTAATTAACCCATGACATTATAAGTAAATTATTGTAAGAGAATAATTCATACAAATTAAAATATATAGTCGCGTACCTAATCAAACTCAAAATCTATGTAATCATCCTTATTTTGTATCTTGATCTTCTTCATTGAACTTGACATCGATATCATCATTCGATTCAGAAACAATGTTGAAATAGTTGACGATACCATCATCGCTATCAATGTCATTTTCGAGCATATTTTCATCGACATCATCATCAAGAATTTCAATATTGTCTCCTATGCATGGATCATGATCTTCTTCGTCTTCTTCTTCTATCGTCCTTGCATGATCTTCTGGCTCTGTCTGATCTAGTGAATCATCTTCTTGATCTTCAATATCATCTTCTTCCTATAAATGAGTATACTTAACTGGCCTTCCTCTTGGATCATATCTAACAACAAATGAACAATCCCTCTCACCTTGAACATTTGAGTAAAAGACTTGTTCACATTGGCTTGGAAAAACATAGCGATCATGTCTTCTTTCAAACACCGTTGTTTTAATCATTGGAAATCCATTGGCGTGTTCAATAATAGTTCTTTCCTCATCACGTTCCTGCATTCATAACCTATACCATTTGACATCGAACAAAACTAATTTGAAGGAATTAAAGTCACATTGAAGTATATCGTTTAAATACCCATAGTGTCTATTTTTATATTCTCAGGGATGTCTGTCACTCCTAGAGGAAACATTAGTGACTTGGAACATTGTAGTTATCCCACTATCATAATTTTTCCTAGTTTCATCCAACTGTTTGATGCGAAATTTATGACGATTGCACCACAAAGCCTTGTGGTGTTTCAACTGCAATATACCAAATATGTAAAAGATGCATTTTCAATTAATAAATTAACATATATATATATATTTATATAACTTGGAAAGTATCTGAAAAATACAGTACACATGTAGTCACATTAATATAATATAAAATAACTGGATAAAATGGGTGAATTTGCTTTCCTGTCCATCTTTCAAACCATATGCTAAATCAATTTCCCTTTGTGTAACATTGGCATTTTTGTTATGACGAGCTTCTCTAACCAATTCAGACAGTCGTTGCCATGATAACCTACCTCCATGATGTTGTTTACATCTTTCAATCCATACATTCATCCAGTCAAGATTGTTTGCAATGTATAAATGCAGTGCATCCCACTCTTGAGCAATTGAATCAAAAAAATCATAATTCACCATTATTAAATATTAGTTATAATGTCCATGGTTATAAATATTAACAATTTATCAAATAAAAGATATTAATTATAATTAATGAGTATGATCATATACACAAAAAATGAAACTTTATATGTATTATTAATATAAATATCCACAATTATTAATATATTACCTCTATGATTAGTGAGATTTATGTGGTTGGGATTTTTGGTTTTGATCGGAATAGCCACAGTTTTGTCAATAGACTGTCGACGTTTCATATCAAAATCAGGATCCACATTTAGGACAATGAGCCTGGGTTAAGAAGTTGGGAAGAGATGGTATAAATACTGGAAGTGTGGGAAAGATTTATTTTTCGGCTAGGTTTTTTTATAGAATTATTTAATAAATTAAATTATTTGTTAAGATTTTTAGGGTTTCTTATTTTTCTTATTTAAGGTTTATAATAATTTATTTATTTTCTAGGGTTTAGTTAATAGGTATTAAGTGAATTATTTAAGTTATTTTAGGGTTAAGGTATATTCTAACTAATTTAGGGTCGAGGTATAAACTAAATATTTAATAGAATTAATTGTTTGTTTGAGTTAATATTAGGGTTTCTTAATTTGGTTGTTTTGGTTATAAGGAATATAATGAATTATTTTAATGTTGTTTATGTCTTCATTTTAATTACTATGTTCTAGGGTATAATTATAGGTATTAAGTAATTATTAAGTTATTAGGATTTGCCCTTATGTTATTCTAAATGTTTATTGATTCAAGGTTAATTAGATATTAATCAATTATGTTCATACTAGGGTTAAGTTATTTAAGAGGTTATTAAGTTGTCTTAGATTATTAATATTAATATTAATGTTAAAAATGTGATTAGGTGGGGTTTTAATGAATAAATTAATTTATAATAATGTATAAAAATTACCAACGATTATTGTTGTTTTTTATGGATCAAGGGGAGCCAATTTTTGCTTAGTTCTAACCCACTGTCTCTGTTTTGGTGACTAGGATGTTTTTGGATTTCAATAGCTTCTCTAATATGACGTTTGAAGAGGTGATTTTCTTTGGAGAGGATTTTGGTGTCTTCTAGGTGAACATGGTGTCTCTTTTTAAGGGAGTGTTCAGCTAGGGCAGAGGTGTGGATGCATTCATTCTTAATGTCATCTCCATTATCTTTTAACATAACTTGGAAAGAGTGACCAATTTAACTGATGTAGCTTTTACCGCATGAGCCCTCTATTTTGTAGATTCATTTACCATTGTGAGGGTCAAGTTTGTCTTTGATGGATCTCATACCCGGTTTGATGGTTTCAAGTGGTTTGAAGGAGGTATTAATATCTTTTCTTCTGAGGAATCTCTCAATCTTGTCGGTCACTCCTTGGATGTAAGGAAGGCAGGAAATTCTATCAGGGTTCTGGTCTTTAGGGGCATTGGGATTATTACGGGTTTTTTCTAGGGATTTGTTTATTGCATTCTTAATGTATTTTTGCTTATAACCTATGTTATTTCATTCTACCTTTCCCCAATAGGTGCTTCTGATCTTCAAATGTTTTGATGGAGTTCACATCCCAAATGCGATCCACTGCATGTATAGTTGGCGCTGCTAATTTAGGAAGATACTGACTAATATACACCATGGATTGATATACCATATATCCCTCCACCATAGAACCCTCAGGACGTGCTCTTTGTCTAACCAACGTCTTCAATGATTTCATGTGCCTCTCCACCATCCACATTGACGTTGTGTGAACATGCCCACAAATTTCAATCTCCTCAACTTGGTGTATGATGTAGTGTTATTGTGCATTGAAAAATGTTGGAGGTATATACTTTTTAATTTCACACATTAGACGAGGAATTTCTCTCTTCCAATACTTTATATTATCTTCATGGATTTCTTTCAATGACAACCATCTACATTAGATCATGACACAAGATTTCAAAGATGGGCATATTAGATCATTACTAGCAACAATGTAGAGGAGAGAAGATTTTCTCTTGATCCTTCATAAAGTTGTTTATTTGCCTTTTTCTAATAGAGGTTCATCATAAATACCATCACTATCCCCATCCTCATTCAGCTGAGAAAACAAATCTTGGATCATTTGATTTGTCCCATCATCTTCTTCGATGGAATCATTAACTTGATTTGTCCCATCATCTTCTTCCATGAGATCCTCATTTTGTTGATCTTGTTCCTCAGCCTGTACAACATCATTTCTACTACTACTTGGTGCAATATTCTGCAAAAAATTAGAGGGAAACTCTAACTTTATAATTACAAACAATCATGCAAAATTAGTGTGTATAACAAATATTCAAACAATATATATATATATATAT
>JASDQU010683617.1:35278-46255 GCA_032191745.1 Picea mariana
TGGCCATAACTCTCTAACCATGAGGAATTATGTGACGTTCCACATACCACTGGAAATGAAATGACAAGCACTATCCATATAGGATATTTTACCTAGCAAAATCACTTTCCTTCATCTCATTATTCCACAATTAAGCATGGGTTCTCTTACTCCACAAAGCGTCTTCCCGTGAGGGCTTTCACCATAAGGGGACCACTTTGGACTTCATCCATATTTACTTCTTATCAACCATGAAAAAAAAATAATGAGTCGTATTTACATCAAACAATATTGGGTCCATTACCCAAGCCTTTGTGCTATGGGGATTTCTTCAAGGGTTGACATCAATGACAACCAACCTTAATCAACACATTGTGCCAAGAGTACCCTGGAGAAGATTGGGGATCTTGTTGTAGTTGTTGGATTAGGCTAGAAATTTTGGGGTCTTGCAACTATTCCTAACNGACCACTTTGGACTTCATCCATATTTACTTCTTATCAACCATGACAAAAAAATAATGAGTCATACTTACATCAAACACTATTGGGTCCATTACCCAAACCTTTGTGCTACGGGTCTTTCTTCAAGGGTTGACATCAATGAAAACCAACCTTAATCAACACAATAGCCCATTGGAAATTTCTATCCAAGGAATACACATTATGTAATCACAGTTTTACCTTGTCGATCGTATGACTTGCGTGACCATAATATGATCAATGAATTCCTAGTCCATATAGTCAAGGTTGAGCTTTGCTGGTGTTAACTGTTGTGCTACTTCTAAGGTGTCCAATAATGGTGGAAAGTATGGTTGAAGGATGTCCACATTAAACATTGGGTGCAAGCCAAGGAAGAGGGGAATGTTGAGCTCAAAAGCATTGTCACCCATAGCCTTGGGGAATGTTGAGCTCAAAAGCAAGTGCAGTAGCCATATTTCATATCAATCTTACTAAAGTATTTGGCCCCCTTGAATTGGTCAAGGAGATCATCAATTCGGGAAATCGGGTACCGGTCCCTGAATGTGATTTTATTTAGGGACCGGTAATTGATGCAGAGTCGCCAGGTCCCATATTTCTTCTACACAAGCATGATTGGGCTTCCACACGGTGATGATTTGGGTTACATGTTCCCCTTTTGGAGCAGTTATTGGATCTGACACTTGATCTCCTCATTTTCTAACAAAGAGTGGAAATAGACCAACCCATTGGGTAGCAGTGCATCAGGGGTCAGATTGATCGAATTCTTGACCTGATAGTGCAGAGGTACCTCAGTGGGTGAGGAAAATATGTCTTTGTATTCTTCCATGACCTTATCCACTTGCTTCTACTACGAGGAGAGATCAGTCGTGAATGCCATGGATGTGGTTGCAACCTTCCACTCACTTTGAGAGAGAATAATGAAGAAGACAAAATTCTCGATATGAGAGATGACCTTCGTGCATTTCTTGGAAAATATCAAGGAAATGGAAGTAGGTGTGACTGCCTTGAGTATCCTGTACAATTTCTCGTCCAAATCAATAATAACATTGTGATGCCTAGACTCATATACAACATGATGTTTCCATAAATAAGGTTGGGCCAAAAGAACATCACAAACTTCAAGGGGAGTGACTTCATAGAATACCTCATCCTTGAAGGTCTTGATGTCTATAACACACCCAGCCACCCACAAGTCGGGGTATGCTACCTTCAAGCCCACCCTTGGACATCTTTCTCTTACCGATACCTTTTGAAATTAATAAGGACGCATAAAAAAAAATATCTAACGACATGCACAACAGTAACCAACAAGCATGCATATTCTAAAGATTCAATTAAATGATAAATAAATACACATCAGAATACATTCATATATAGATAAATAATACCATAACAGAGAGCACTTATATTTATAAAAAAAGACACCAATTAGCTGCAGACCAAGGACGTTCCACCCAACCTTAGACACTACTGCTCCAAATCTCAACAGCAATGTCACCCCCGATCCAGGTCTATGAATCCACAAGGACGGTTCTAGAGTGTTGATTGGCTTCCCGAACCAATCAGCACTCAATCTCTCACAAGATTTCCCAACACTCACAACAATCCAAGTACCCATCTCTCTTCTACCCATCTTGCACCACCCAAGAGAATGGACCTCCACCCTTCTCTACCAAATAGTCCCTCAGGTAGTCCTTCTCCTTCCAGGGCTCTAGCGCAACTGGTCCAGAATCTCCATGCTGAAACTCTCAATAATCACAGTTGTGAACAAGGCTAGACACAGGCCAACACATCTCGTATGTGTAGGCCTCAAGTCATGTCTGGATTACACCAGTGACCTCTACAGCCAATGATACAATGGTTGTTCTTCAGCAGTTCATTTTCCTTTCCCAAGCCAAGACACGGATGAGGAAGATGAATGGGTGACAGAAATTAATGGAGTGAGATCTCCATACAAAGTGTGAAACAATGAGCAGTAAGTGAATGAATGTGTGAGGGAAAGAATGGAATGAAAGAAGAAGTGAATGAGCGAATGAGCCAACCCCACAATCAGACTAGGGACGGGTCTAAGTATTTTCATGGGGAATCAAGAACCTCCTGGCCTCCCCCAAGAAGCTCATGTAACTGATCTACTTCCTTAGACAAAAGGGTAATTAAAAAAATAGGAAATAAACATTTATCCCCTCAAGTCCCCTCTCTTGTGGAATCATAGCCCCCTATAACTCTAGTCCTTGTCCGTTTAGCAGCCAATGATGTATTTATTATTAATAATGATCAAAACATTACATTTCTTGGGCACAATGGAATTTTAATAATTGTTTGAGCTATCTAGCCTCTCAACATTGTAACAATACATTATTTAAAATGGGGGTTCAAAACCTGGGGTGTTACATCCCCTCCCCCTTATTTTGGCACTGTCCTCAGTGCATATACAAAATAGAGATCAAAATCTCAAAAATTATTCAAAATGTTGCGGGTACTCTTCCAGCATGGCATCTTCATGCTCCCATGTAGCATCTTCAGGACCATAGCAGGTCCACTGAACTTTTACCGGCTCTATAACTTGATTCTGGAGCATTTTGACCTTTCTGTCCAATACCTGCACTTGTTGAACCTTAAAGTCTCCCTCTGTCTCTACCTGAATCATATGCCAATCAATAACATGGTTAGGATCATGTACATATTTTTTTAGTAAAGCGACATGAAATACATTATGCACATTCAAGAAAGCAGACAATTCAAACATGTATGCAACTGGCCCTATTCTGTCCAATATTTCAAAGGGACCATAGAATCTGGCTACCAACTTTGTACAACTACCCAATTTCAAGGAGCTTTTCTTGGGCTTCACTTTCAAAAGTACATGCTCCCCTACTTTAAATTCTCTAGTTGTCTTGTTCTTATATGCATAAACTTTCTGTCTATCCTGAGATGCCTTCAAATTCTGCTTGATCTTAACCATTTGGGCTTCCATATCCTTGAGCAACTCTGGCCCAAGTACCACTCTATCTACTGGGTTGTCCCAGCTCAATGGAGTATTGCATTTCCTACCATACAAGGCTTCAAATGGGCTCATTCTAAATGAAGTTGGTTACCCATTATTATATGCAAACTCAACCAAGTGTAAGTAATATTCCCACTTAGATGGCTTATCCATCACATACATTCTCAACATATCTTCAATTACTCAGTTGACCCTCTCTGTTTTTCCATATGATTAGGGATGGTATGTTGTGATAAAGTTTATATTTGTATCAATCCTTTAAACAATCCCCTCTAGAAATTGGAAGTAAACTTTGTATCTATGTCCGAGAAAATTGTCCTAGGTATCCCATGCAACCTAGCAATATCCCTCATGTAATTTCTACAATATTATCCATTGTATGTGTTGTTTTTACAAGAACAAAATGAGAAGCCTTTGTTAAATTTTCAACCACCACCATTATTGAATCATGTTTCCTTATTATCCTAGGTAATTTAGTTATGAAATCGATGGTTATCACCTCCCATTTCTTCTCTGGGATTGGTAATGGCTGCAGCAAACCCGTTGGGTGCCTATGCTCAGCCTTCACCTTCTAACATTCCATACATAGAGTGATGTAATCAGCCCCATCCTTTTTCATTCCAGACCCAAAGAATTGGCTTCTTACTTCTGTAATTGTTTTATGATAATCGGGATGTCCAACATAAGGAATATCATGCATTTCCTTCAATACCAAATTCCTCAGCTCTCCAGAACTAGGAACATAGATTCCATTCTTATACATGAGTATTCCATCTTCGTTTATCTCATACTCCTTTATTTTATGTTGTATAATTCCTTTCTATAAGCTTTGCTTTACCTATAGGTAATGTTTATCTGCAACAAGATCATCTAAAATTCTTCTCTTCAAGTCTGACTGATGCATATTGAAAACAGTAGCATGCATGAGATGCACTCTTCTACTAAGTGCATCGACACCTTTATTCTCTTTTACTTTGATATTCTTTATATCGAGGTCATATTCACTTAAAAATTCTAGCCATCTTGTTTTCCTGAAATTCAAGGTTGGTTGGTCAAAAAGATACTTCAGGCCAATGTGGTATGTCCTTAATTCAAATCTCTTTCGCATGAGATAATGCCTCCACATCTTCAAGGTGTGGACAATGGAAGTAAGCTCCAAGTCATGTGTGGAATAGTTCATCTCATGTTCCTTAATATTTCTAGACTCATAACCAATGACATGTCCATTTTGTATGAGGACTCCCTCAAGTCCTTCCTTACATGCATCTGTACATACCACAAAACTTTCATTTGGGTCAGCAATCTTTAAAACAGGTGCACTAGTAAGTAATCCCTTCAACAGATTAAAATTCTCTTCAGACTTAGGTGTCCATTAAAATTTAGTTCCCTTATTTCGCAAAGAAGCGATGGGATGAGAAATCTTAGAGAACCCTACTATGAACCTTCTATAGTAACCAGCTAATCCCATAAAAGATCTGACTTCTGACACATTTATGGGTGTTGGTCATCCTCTAATGGCTCTGATCTTCTCTAGATCTACTGCTATGCCCTGATCTGAAATAATGTGTCCCAAGTAATGGATTTTATTTTGATAAAAAGAACACTTACTCAACCTGGAATACAATTGATGTTCTCTCAACACTTGCAATACCAGTCTTAGGTGATGTTCATTCTCCTCTTTAGACTTGGAATAGATAAGTATGTCATCCAAGAACACTATGACAAACTTATCCAAATAATTTCTGAACATGCCATTCATTAAGAACATAAAGACAATCGGTGCATTGGTCAGTCCAAATGGCACCACTACAAATTCATAATTCCCATACCTAGTCCTAAAGGCTATCTTATGAATGTATTCTTCCTTGATCCTTACCTGATGGTATCCTAACCTCAAGTGAATCTTTGAAAATATCGTTGCTCCTCTTAGTTGATCAAAGAGGTCATCAATTCTAGGTAGAGGATACTTGTTCTTTATAGTATACTTATTCAGTTGTCGAAAGTCAATACACAACCTCAAGTTTCCATCCTTCTTTTTGACAAAAAATCCTATTGCTCCCCAAGGTGAAACACTTGGATGTATGTACCCTTTCTTCAACAATTCCTCTAACTGCATTTGTAATTCTTTTAACTTTGGTGTGTTCATTTTGTAAGGTGTTTTTGACACAGAGGAAGCTCCGGGCACTAGATCAATTGAGAAATCTTTCTCCCTTCTTGGTGGCAACTCTGGTATTTCTTGGAATACATCTTCAAATTCCTATAGAGCCAAGAAATCTGGAAGGCTTGGCCCCTTTGTATTTTCTATCTCTTCCACGTGAGTTGCATATAATTGATATCATTTTCTAAAACATCTCTTTAGTTATAAGGCTGAAATATCCTTTATAGAGATGGGTCTTGGAACTCCTTTCACAGTGTTTTGTTTTTCATCTTCATCAAGACAGGTAAATGTCTTGCTATGACAATGTAGGACAACATGATGATTTTCCAACCAGTCCATTCCAATTAGAATATCATAAGACCCCAATGGTATGATATTTAGATCATCATTTGTATTCACACCATTAAGACTTATGAAACATCCTCTGACCATATCATGGATTATCCTTTTGGTTCCAGTGGCTAGTTGGACCAAACTTGATTTTCTAAGCTTACTTTTCTCCAAATGTAATATATCCACTATTTTAGGATCAATGTAACAATGACTTGCTCCTGAATCAATTAAAATAGCAACAGACTGATTTATGATCTTACCTTCCACCTCGATCATATTGGACTGGTACTCTTCTTTTCAATCATCTAAAGCTACATAGATTATTCCCATATCTTTGAATGTTGTAGCCTCTTGGACGTTGTGCAAAGTCTTGACTCTATCTTTTATGTGTGGGAAATCCTTGTATAGGTGATCTTCCTTACATCCCCAACATTGGATTGGTGGTCTTCCCCTTTTCGCAAGGAGTCTTCTTTCTTGGATTCACCCTTAGCATATTGATCTTGATGATTTCTATTAGGCTCATTCCTATTGAAGGAAGGTTTGAATCCTTTACTCCTCTGATCATACTTCTCATTCTTATTATCCTTCCAATATTTCTGCAGGGATTCTCTTCCTTGTCCTTGTTCATATAGGTATTTAGCCTTCCTGATGGCCTCATTCAAGGTATTGGGCTCATCATACCTAATATTTTATTTATAAAAGGCTGGTAGTTCACTTAGAAATCGTTGTATTTTCACCTTCTCATCATCAATGAACCTGACATATTTTAACAATCCCAAGAACTTCTTCTCATATTTTTCTATTGTCATGCTTCCTAGCCTGAGTTCAAAGAACTCCTGCATTTTCTTGTCATAGAAATTCTATGAGAGGTACTCCTTCTGGAAGTACTTCTTGAACTACTTCCAAGTGATCCTACTCTCATTAATATGTTCAAATTTCTTCAGTTGATCCCACCACATTGCAGCTTTCCCATGTAAATGGTAGGTGGAAATCCTAGCTTCTAGGTTTGATGAATATTTATGCAATTGAAAATACCTCCTAAGTCCAAGAAACCATGCTTAGACATCATATTCTCTTTCCTTTTCACTATCAAAGGAGGGTGTCTTAATCTTCCTCAGCTCTCCTTGCAAACTGTCCACTTCATGTCTTCTTCTCTAGTGCCTAACAAGAGACACCTATGGAATACTTATGGAATCTTCCGAGGCATAAAACTTTCTTAATGAGTAAGGAGGTGAGTGGTGTCTACGAGTTCTTCTAACACTTCTTGAATAACCATATCTTCCACGATCCTCTCTTCTTTCACGAAATCTGCCTTCTTTCTATTGTTTTGAGTTTGTTCCCCTCTTCGTTTGCCTATGAAACTGATTTAATCTATGCAACACTCGAGCATTTATCTGACTTTTCTCTCTCATCAGTCTCTCATTGTCTTCTTTGTAGCTCTGCACTTCTATTTTCAGGCTTCTCACAGTTTCTATTAATGTTTCCTACTCTCCTCTTCCCTTGTGTCCATTGGACTTTGTCACTGCATTACCAACTTTGGTATTCTAGCCTTCGGCCTCTCTTTCATGGATGGAGTCTTCCTCACCTTCTCCCATCTCTCGAATCTTCATTCTGAGTTGATATGCTTAATCTCTTAATTCTGCAAAATGTGCAAGTGACCATTTTGTTAGAATTATGCAAATGCTAAACAAAATTTGTCAACAATGCTACAGGTCCTTTTTCTTCTCAATTCATGAAGAAAATATATGTATCAATATACACCGTATAACACTTATGTCTTACCCCATATCTGATACATAATTTAATTCTTCACAGGCACTCCCTTCAAACCACTTTCCCAGGTGACCACGACTCGAAACCGCGGCCAAATCCTTCATGGTGCTTTCTGTGTTAGAAATTACTATATAGGGGATCGTGTGGTTGAAAATTGATTGAGGGCTGAGATCGATAGTCAACAGTAATTGTGGGAAGAAAACATGCTCGCTCTTTATCCAAGAGATATGTCCCTGCAATCTAGAAAGTGCTCACCCACATCTCCTCTAAATCACGATCATTGATCCCTTGTCCTGACAAGATCAACGATGCCAGAAAATAATGAGCTATGAACTAGAATGTCCATTAATTTTTCCTCCTCTTTCCTCAATGGTCCCCCACCATCGATTTTCCATTCACAAATCGATGACTATCCGTGGGTCCTGCTTCCTTAGCTACCTGTTCCAATATCACACTGAAAGGCGCTAGCCCCTTCCTCACCTATGACCTTGGGTTGTGATCTAGAGCTTAACCTCCTAGCACTTTGCAACTTTGAAACCTTCAGCCAAGACTAGATAAATGGTCCTCATCCTCATTCACGATCAACGATCGAGATCCACTTCGGGACTTCGCGATTCGAGAGTTTGACACTTTCGACCTCCGCTTTCCCCGGGAGTACTTCGTACCTGAAGTTCTAGATCAGGCTCCATGCATCCTCCTCAAATCAATGGATCTAGTCCACTTCGGTATTTCGGACTTCAAAATTTTCAACTTCCCCCGCTTGCTTCCCCCCAGAACACTTCCACCCGAAGTTCATGATCTGACGACACGTGTCCTCTCGCAGATTGATGACTATGAATCACTTTGGCTCTTCAGGCTTCGGGAGTTTCAAACTCTCCACCTTCACTTTCTCCTGAAGTGCTTTCACCTGAAGTTGACGATCCGTCAATGCGTTTCTCTCAAAGATCAACGGCTGTGAATTGCTTTGACTCTTCGGGCTTCAGGAGTTTCAAACTCTTTGCCTTCACTTTCTCTCGAAGTGTCAATCCTATGAACCACTAAGAGATCTACTACCATGTGTCTTCTGGGATCAACGGTCGATATGTACTCCAGCCTTCGGGAGTTCTCGACCCAACGCAAACTGTCACATATTTTTCCTCTAGAGTGCCCAGTCTCCGGACTCCACGATCTGTTGCCACGTGGAAATATACTAGAAGCATGTGGCCTAATCAAGTGGGTGACATGTGCCACGTTCTAATTGACATTTCAATCCTCCACATGTTCAAAGATAGTTGACATGTGGCACACATCCCATGTGTCCACGTCATCCCAGGTGACATTCGTGAGACATGTCACTTAAGAATTTCAGGCTTCGAAATATTTTACTCTTGCACTCCTCAAGTCTCCCAAACTCTAAATTTCTAAACTGCTTAACCTTCCAGGGTCCACATCACCTCCGGGTGATGTCATCATCCCCCACCACTTCGACTCTTTGGGCTTAGGAACTTTGGGCTTCAGGATTTTCTGTACTAGCACACTCCAATTCTCTCGAACTCTAAATTCCCAAACTAGCCAATCTGTCAACGCATGTATCCCTTATCGGGCGGTCTGTATTAACTCCAGACTTCAGGGCTTTGGGTAGTTCTTTCCCTAGTGCTTCGCTCTGAAAAACCTTCTAGAGTACTAAGTCTCTGAAGTGATAGATATGGTGTCACGTGTCCTTGTTGATGGACGGTCCAGATGAATTATGAGCTTCGGGCCTTTGGGAGTTCTGGATTTTCACATCTATCTTTCTTCCAAAGTGGTTATCTGCTAGAGTGCAGGATATCCTCCCACATGTCCAGTTCAATCAATGGTCTAGATATACTTCGACTATTCGGAACTTTGGGATTCAGGAGTGCTTTACTCACTCAGCTTCTTCTTGTTTCCTCTTGGAGTATGAGATCGCCTGACACGTGTCCCTTGCTTGAATATCAAAGGCCACAAGTCATTACGGAGACTCAACTCACTCACTCTTTAATGTCCTTGTCAATATTCGCAAAGAGAATATGCTCATTTGTAGTGGGATCAATATCCATCGATGATCTGTTGATCTAGAAAAATCAATGATTATGAGCAATTGCGAGCTCGCAACTTGCAGAAACATTAATTTTTTTCCCGATCCCCGCAATGCCTCCCCACCGTCGATTTCTCTCCAATGATATTTGACGGTTGTGACTTAAAATTTTCTTCTCCTTCATCAAACAACCCTTGTTCACCTACCCTCTGATCCAATGATCCTGAATCTTTCTCGATCCCACAGTGGTGATCACTCCCGAATTCGAAAGGGACGATCACGATCCTTCAAACCCTTACAAAGGATCTTTGAAGTTCTAGCTCTTGCGTAGATTCTACAACACCATTCCTCCTGAGCCTTTCAAGTTCATGGTCATAATTCGATATCAACCTCAAGACTCTGGCCAAAAGACCCAGCCCATACCATCTTGGTGTTTCAACCAAAAGCTCTGATACCAATCTGTAACACACCCCACCGCCCACAAGTCGGGGTACACTACCTTCAATCCCACCCTTGGACTTCTTTCTCTTACTGATACCTTTTTAAATTAATAAGGACACATAAAAGAAAATATCTAACGACATGCACAAAAATAACTAGCAAGCATGCATATTCTAAATATTCAATTAAACAATAAATAAATACACAGCAAAATACATTCATATACGGATAAATAATACCATAACAGAGAGAACTTATCTTTATAAAAGAAGACACCAAATAGCTACAGACCAAGGACGTTCCACCCAACCGTAGAAACTACTGCTCCAAATATCAACAATAGTGTCACCCCCAAGCCAGAGCTATGAATCCATAAGGATGGTTCCAGAGTGTTACTTGGCTTCCCGAACCAATCAGCACTCAGGCTCTCACGGTATTTCCTAGCACTCATAGCAATCCAAGTACCCAACTCTCTTCTACCCATCTTGCACCACCCAAGAGAATGGACCTCCACCCTTCTCTGCCAAACAGTCCCTCAGGAAGTCCTTCTCCTTCCAAGGCTCTAGCACAACTGGTATAGAATATCCATGTTGGAACTCTCAGGACTTGCAACTATGAACAAGTTTTGACACAGGCCAACGCATCTCAGATGTGCAGGCCTCAAGTCATGGTTGGATTAGACCAACAACCTCTACATCCAATGATACAATGGCTGCTCTTCAACAATTCGTTTTCCTTTCCCAAGCCAACACACGGATGAGGAAGATGAATGGG
>JASDQU010683617.1:47188-57531 GCA_032191745.1 Picea mariana
AAAAAGCATTCTATGGTTTTCTCCCAATTTGGGTTTCCACATAAAACATTGGTGTACTGTGTATGTGTGTGATTGTTTATTTATTACTGCTCATTATTGGATAATAATTCTACATTGATATAACATTTGAAGAAAAAGGATTATAATTACGTTATTACTGATTCATACCCCCTCTCAGTAATCCAACATATTGTGCACCCAAAATGGAGATCATATGCAAAAGTTACCACCCCGTGAAGTTGATGTACCAACTTACCCCAACGGGGCCCACATGACCTTTGGCGCTTCATCTCCCAGGGTTAGGTTTTTGGATTTATAGGGTTTTGGCATTCATGTTTGATTTAAAAAGGCCTTTGGAGCCTCATTGTAATCATATTCTTACGAATGAGCACATTCGTCACATCTCTTCTCAGAGATATGTTGCCACCATTCTAGCAAGCTTGTTTCAGTCTGCATTTTACAGTTTCAACATATTTATTTATAGAATAGAAGCCAAGTTTTACTATATCCATGTTATTGTTCATTGTATCTCTATGTCAATAACATAAATCTATATTCATTTAGTTCTTATCATAAAATATGGATCACCAAAAGGGCAGAGGAGAAAAAGAGTTGAAAGATACAAAATAAGGGTTTAGTTAAGAAGGATAGTGGAATAAAGAAGTGGACAAAATATGACAAGGGGCACATGATGAGGGGTCAAGCCTAAGATGAAGAGGAAGAATATCACAAAAGAAAGAAGTGTGTAGGATTTTGTTGTGCTAGAGAGGAGCACAGACGAGGAGAGGTCCACGAAGAGGCACAACATTGAGAGTAGGGTGTTCACTGAAGATACCAGAAGACAAAGTTTGAACCCCATGGATGTTGCAGAGTGCCACAAAGTCGAAGGAAGATGAAGTGTAGAGTAGAGGCATAGGAGAAGGAGAGGAAAATGGAGGATCCCCTAGTTGCGAGGGAGAAGAGTTAGAGATAGTAGATGGTCTTGTGTGATTGCAGGTAGGAAACTCTCTGGGTCACCTCACAAGAAATGTTAGAATAAGATGAAGTTACCCCCCCTTTGAACTCCCCCCCCCTTACACATTTGTAACCAATAATAAGGAAGAATAGACAAAAAGGAATTTGGATTAGGAAAATAAAGAAGATAAGTGATGAGTGAGGAAGAAGGAGAAGTACATATTACTTTGCCAAGAAAAGTATTGGTATTGAGAATCCCGACACCCAACAGTCAGATTAGAGGAAATAGTTTGAGATTGAGGATGGTGAAATGAGATAGTACCCTACATTTACCCATGTTCCATGGAATGAGTAGAGATGATGCAGATAAAAATTGGTTCACATGTGAAGTGATATGGTCTATGAAGAGGATCACATATGAGGCATCAAAGATTGCACATTTGGAGACCACATTTAGGGACAGAGCCCTGATGTGGTGTATGAAGTAAAAGGACATTGTGATAGTGGGACAGACAAGGTCCCTGATAGAAATAAAGAGATATCTACTTAAGGAATTCCATAAACCAAAGTCATAGTCTAGGTGTATTGCAAATATGAAGGAGATTAAGCATAAACATGGAGAAATCACATAGGATTATGACCAAATGTTCAAGATTTTGTTGGATACGCTAACATTCTAGATCCATGACGTACATAATAGAAAATGGTTTATTGCAAGGTTACTTTGCCATATATGAGTTCCACTCACCCAAAAATGGTGATGACTCAAGCATAAGTAGTGGAAATTTCAATGCGATTCGAGGCTACACCGAGAGGAGGAGATACATTGATAAGATTGGTGCAAGTGCAGTTGTAACTGACCAATCTGAAGATGCAATTACAGGACATGGAAACATAAAAATTTGCACGTATGGTGTACTATGTTTCGATCTAAGAGGCGTCATAGAGATGAGTTCCCTATACTTGGAAACTATGTGGCGATGGGCATGTTGATTCCATTTCCAATTGGGAATAAGATGGAATGGTGAGAAATTTGTAGACAGTGGGGCCATGTCCCACCCTGCTTCCCAACATTTGAGAAATATTAGAAGACACATCATACTTCATTATACAAATTCTTCAAGTCCTTGGGACATGACGTAAACAACTAACGATCACTCTAGCTGATGAAAGACCATACCCATGATGCATTCTAGGTACAAGAAGAATAAAATGGTGGTGATCGTGGTGGTGATGAGAAAGGTGGCTATCAAGGAGGTCCCATAGGTGGCTATGAATGAGGTTACAGATAGGGATATGGAGGAGGGGGAGGTAGACCCCCCACTTTCTTTAAATATGGAGAGATTGGCCATGTGTCGAGGTTTTATACCAAATCGTTTGATCTCTGTGGCTATTGTTACAACCCCGAGCATGTTACAGAGGACTGCCCCAAATTTGTGAAAAGGCGGGAAGAGAAGAAGACACATATCAATATGATGACTGCAAAGCCACATGAGAACACGAAGAAGGATGAGGAGGTTTATGTATGGGTGATAACCCGATGAGGAGTGAATATAGGAATGGACTTTGAGCATGGTGAAATATTGGGTCAAAGGCCGGAGGGGAATATCAGAAAGATAGTGTAGCCCCCTCCTAAGTTTGATTTTGATTAGAAGAAGTAGTTTATGCATGATTTCTAGAGGACCCTCAAAGAAGAAAGAGAGTGAGAAGAGTTGTAGCATGAGACACAAAGGTCGCTTGAGGAGGCTCTAATTCATGAGGAATTCCAACAAGTGACACATAGGTCACTAAAAGAGGCTTGTTCTTGTGAAGAAATACAACACGTGACACAAAGGTCACTGGAGGAAGCTTACGTGGATGAATAGATACAACACGAAACACACATGTCATTGGAATAAGTATGCAAATAATAAGAGATGCAATGGGACAAGAAAAGAGTGATTGAGGAATATCACCATGAAAATTTGAAGTGCACGACACACGAAGAAACACTATGCAACTTGGGTTACAAAACAAAGGATGAATATCAAGTAAGTAACTTCTTACATTTCTATTTAAGATTGTTAAATGGTCCTTATGTTGTAATAAATTTAACACAGATGTTTGCAACAAGCATGGGGTAATATGGGAAAAAGAGAGCGATATCTTCCCCCTACCAGAGAGGGATCTGTGTCAGGTTAGTAAGAAAAAGTGCATAGGAATATAATTCAATATAATAACTAAACTTGGGGGTTATTAAATGGACGGAGTCATGTTGGATTTGGGTTCCGACATGAACATCCTAAGAAGTCCTTTGAGTTGATGGGTAATATGAGTTTGGTTTGTTCGCCCATCCAATTGCGGTTAACAAATCATCACAGGATCTACCCTATAGGACAACCAGAGCAAGTTGAAGTG
This sequence comes from Picea mariana, assembly GCA_032191745.1. NCBI lineage: Eukaryota > Viridiplantae > Streptophyta > Pinopsida > Pinales > Pinaceae > Picea > Picea mariana. The sequence continues at coordinate 50,540 of JASDQU010683617.1, forward strand.
AATATAGAAGGGGTGAAGACAAACGATAAATTTAAAGTGATAGATATTATGGATGATTATGATCCCTAACCTACTTTACTTGGAATTGATTGGGCCTTTGACAACAATGCAGTCTTGAATTTGAAGAAGCAGTAGATGTCATTTGAAACTAACACCCTATGATTGATTGTACCCTTGGATAATAATAAATGGGAAAAATACAATGAGTCAGTGGATGAGGATGCACAAATCTCTGTTATTGTGAATATTTTTAGGATCATAGGGAATAGAGAAGATTATGTCAATCCCATGACATATGGGGAACTAAGTTGGAGGAGTGTGAAGTCATATGAAACTGATTCCAAAGATTCCATGGAATGCTAGTAGAACATTATTTATGAGATATTGAAGAGGAGATGCACATGTATCACCACTGAGGTACATGAGGAAGAGTTTGGATCCTAGTGGTTCAATGGGTCAGATCCGATGGATGCGTTTATTGCCTGGATGCAACACATTCCTGTAACACACCCAACCCCTTAAATGGATTTTTAAGGGATGTGGCATCAAAATTTTGTCTTCTTTAAATAATCAAATCCTCCTTCTGGGGTCTCTATCACATTCTTCTCATCCAAAGATTTCCAACCATTGTCTCCACGCTCAAAAACAAGATCAGGACTGGAAGATATGTCCTTCCAAAGTTATTTAGGCATTTATTAGTCAAGGGCCACGTGGCATCCATGTGGTCCTTCTCATGCATGTCATTCCAGGTTCCCCAAAGTCACGGAGCTCCCAACACTCCTAAATCTAGGCAGAGATCCATCCACCATTAATCAAATGATGAATCTTCCTCCACATTAATGCATACGCATAAGGGAAAGGTTCAACGTTCGATGCTTCGACCCTTTTGGGAGTATGTGGTTTAATGAACCAAGTCTCCCGGAGTACCTATCTCCTCAATCCCTATGAGCTTGCCACGTGGCTTCGGCCTTCGTGCCTTTTATATTATCCTTGACACTACACTCCAAACCTTCGAAGTCTCGAATTCCAAGAATTTCGAAGTCCCAGAATCACTCCAGGTGGCTTTGGCCTTCAGGCCTTTCAACTCACCCATGACACTACATCCCAAAGCTTGGAGTCCCAGAATCCCAAAGGGTCCACCCTCGCACGGGGTGACGTACTAGATGCGAAGGAAAGTAAAGGTGGGTCCCTCCTACTTCTCCCGCCAAATGGACCAAATGGTAAGTGCTATGTGTGATATGCGGAAAGACATAGATGAAACATGGCCCCTTCAGTGGGTGACACATGTCATGTGTTAATGGGCCTATAGGGTCTGCAAAATGCATGAATCTAGCTGATAAGTGGAACATTGATCGTGGGTCCACATAACCCTAGATGACATCATTGTGCCATGTCACTCCAGACTGATAGCCTTCCAAGCCCTTCAATTTCATGGTTAAGGTGTGTCTATGTAACTCCTAGATTGACAACCTCCGTTACTTCGTAATTTTGGCGTTCAGGGGATCGATGGTGTAACTTCCTCCTTACTCCCGAATTTGGTTAGCATCGGGTTGAACACAACCTAGATATAATGGTCAAGATTTTTCCATGTATACTCATAGATCTACAACTCTTTATCAGTTTGGGAATTCAACATTCGGGAATTTTGCATTGCAAACTCCTTGTGACTCTCAGAATTGGTCAGTGTCGGGCTGATCATAGCTTAGATCCGATGGTCAGGATTCATCCATGTGGATCCATAGATCCATGACCAATGTTAATTTGTGCTTCACATATTATCAACACGCCACACCTCGAGTCCCCTGGAGTACCAAGTATCCAGACTACAAGATATAGCGCCACACGTCCCCTGTATATTGATGGCTGAGATTTACTCCATCGTTTGCAACTTTGGGAGTCTTCACACCTTGAATAATCTCGTCCAAATTCCTCCATAGTGTCAAGCCTTCGAACCACGAGATCTAGCACCATGTGTCACTGGTGGAAATGACGAGGATTTACTCAGACCTTTGGAGCTTCGAGAATCCTTTCTCCAAAATAAGTTTCTTCCCATTTCCTTCGAAGTGTTGAGTCCCTGAACCACATGATCTCCTGCCATGTGTCCACTTCCTATCAATGGAATACATCATCTTCGCGAGTTTGACATTTAGGGTTTCTAGTGTTATAACCCCTCCATTCTCCTAAAGTGGTCAACATCGGGCTAACCACAGCATAGATACAATGGTTAAGGAGACTCCCAAATACCCAGGATCTATGGCTTGCAATACTTCGTGATTGGTAAAGTTGTAACATCCTGGAGCTCCTTCCGAACTTTGCCCAGGGTTCCTGGGTCTTGGTCATATGGATCCTCCCAAATTTCTCATGGGCTATACACTTATCTCTTGGCAGGGAACTCGTTAAGGCTGTGAGCCTAAACCCTCGGTCACAAAGATGAAAGGTTTGGAGGATGAGCCCCCTTTTCTTCACTCTAAGAGTGTTATACCTCCTGAGCTTACTGGTACCTCAAATGAATTGAGGGCATTCTCCTTATGTTTCTTCCAGAGTTTAAAACTTAGATATTTCTCCACTCCTATGTAGCTTGTGTAGGCTCTGTGCACCTTCACGCTACCTCTCTTGAGCTTAATGAGATCCTTTATCCAGGAGGCCCATAATAACTGGAAGTGTAAACATGCACACTTGAAACTGTGCCCAAGGTCGACACACTCACAGTTGAATTGATCTAAATTGAGCCACTATATGGCTAGAGCATTTGCATGTACAAACCATGTCCAAACCATATAGTTCCTTACTTTCCTAAGTACACAATCAATAAAAAATAAAGGAACAAAACATATCCATCAAGAACACATGCACATCCCTGAAACATTCATAGGATATTGAACTTTATTTTACAGTTACAACTCAATTACAAGGGTATAAGAATACTTATCTATTACAGGTTGCAACCAATTAACTTACCGTGGGTGTTCACCTTTCCACCCAACCATAAGATCAGAGGAATTCACTCTTAACACTCTGTCCACCCCTGTGCCAAGCCATGATATCACTAGGGAATTTATGCCAAATTATCAAAGATCCTTTCTCTGTCATAGCCTCTGTGAGGTTTATCAGATGCTTCCTCAACATCAAGCTCATGACCTTCTACTCAGGTTCTGTTCTCTACCATTTCTCCACTAGAGAGCCTTGCATGCCATCCTCTTCCCTTGATCTGTCTGCATACCATTCTCTCCTTGCACACATCCCTCCTTGGGAAGGTTCACCTTTCTGTCCTATTCCTTCTGTCAGAAGCATGGATGATTTTAAGGATGGAAATTTGTTTTAAAATGTAGAAACCTTGGCGAATCTTACTAATCCTTCATATGCCAACTATAAATGTTTGGTGATATTTTTGTAAAAATATTCAAATTTATAAGGATTTTATATAGTTTTTATAAAATTTTGGTGATTTTTAAGGTAAAATAATTTTATCCTATAGAATTTGGGTGAATCATTTTAAAAATATCGAATCTCTTTTTTTGGAAAAACCATGGAAAATTAGCCCATGAGCGAAATTTAGCACCTAAAATCATCCATGGTCAGAAGGAAACTCGGGTCATCCTAGGTCTGCCAGACCCTGTGGTACTTTGGGATGACATTCTTCAACCAGAGCATACTTCCATTCATGGGGGTGGTTGATGGTTCAACCATCGATCCTTTATTCATTAACTTATTCCTCCTTGGGAATCTAAGGAGGTTTATTATCCCCTAACAAAGGGAAATTTGGAGTCATTTGACATAATGCACCCTCTCTATAGTGTTTCCCATTCTTTCCTCTTGTGATATCATGGCCAATACTTCAAGGATTCACCCCCATAGTCAGTAATTGGCAGATTAAACCATAATACATTTACATTGTTCCCATGTCATAGCATGGTAATTATGATTAATGATTAATTATAAGCTAGGGGAAATAGGGGTGTTACAATCCCCTCCCCCTTAAAGGAACTCCGTCCTCGATGTTATTTCTCAGTAACATCTGTCATGCCTTTTCCCGTTTACCCGCTTCAAAAATATTGATCCTCTTCCTTGGTTAGGTCCTTTTCAGACTCTTGGACTTCGTTACCTTCCTTCAAAATTCCAGGACAACAAGAAGATTAATCACAATTTTCATGCGAAAACATTTGTTGTTGTGCAAAATTCAAGAGGAAAATTTCATAATATATCACAATACTTATCTATGAAGTTCGTGGATTTGCATCCACATGGATGTCTTGTTCTCTTGGATTACTGTTTTTCCTAGACATACCCATTGTGTGCATGATCCCAATCAATATTTTACAAGGATGATCAAAGTCTCCTCTTCCTTGTAGTCACTCACCCTCCAGGCCCAGGCTCATGCATCCCCTTCTCTTCTATACAGTTCCTTGAGCAATCCATCTTGCCTTTCCAAGGATTTCTCACACAGGAAGAGTTCTAGAGAATTCATTGAGACTTAGACTCGAGGCATCCCTCAGACCGGCTCTACTGAGGCATACCTCCGACTTGTGTTACCACAACACAACATATTTTATGGATATCATGACTTACCACAGGGTTTTCATGTCTAAACAATAGCCATCTTTCACACTTTCTAGCTTTGATAGCCTTCATATGTCCTCCATGGACATATCCTTTTCTTCTCACCTGTATCAAAGGTATACAAAAATTTATGAGATATCATTGATGGGTAAACTATATACCTTAATTTTCCTCAATTAAATTATCGACCAGGGTAAGTAAAATTAGAGTTGTGACACAATATGAGTCAAGGTAGGGCAAGGGTTGATTGCTTATGAGGTTTGAAAAGTGGATTTAGCTAGGAAAGAAGATGGTTTATCCCAGGGATCAATACTTTATCTTCAATTTACAATTCTATTTTAGAATAATATTATAAAAAAACTGACTCTGTTTGGACAATGAACTTTATTTTAAATATACAAAGCACTCTATGATTGTGAACAATGAGATCATTGCTCTAACAAATTCTTGAATATAAATAAGCTATCTTTCCCTAAAAGAAACTCTTTGGAGTGAACTCTATTCTTAAAGCATCTTTTCAAGAGCTCACAATTACTGTTATCCTACAAAAAATAAACCATATCGTTACACTAATCTTACTAACTGAAAGTAAACAACATCATATAATTCACACTATCCTGCTGAAGAAGGAACACAGCATCATTTATGTCTACAATGGAAAATGATAACATATAAATATAGTGGTTGTCTCTACGATGGAGAATTATATCACGATGGAATATTAACACTACTAATAATTCAAATGGGATGCATGCAATACTGACTTCTACAAAGATGTGTAAAGTAGAGATAAAACAATCTAAGGAAAACTTCGCCATTAAATAAATATCAATTGATTAAATACATATCCTTGTAATTAACATAATCTATAAAAATTATTTGAAAGAGATTCAAAATTAGCAACTATCCTACCACAGTAAGAATAACACAAAGATAATAATCTATGCAGCCCTAAAGAGATTAATTTAAACCAGAACTAAATGAATCATAGATGATTGTTATGTACACTTTCTAGATGACCATTCTGCAAAGTAAAATACAACTTATGCGAATGAGAAAACAAAGATATGTGTATATGAATAGTTAGATGATAAGGATAATGTATATGGAAATGAAACACAACCTAAGTAAATAACCTGCATAAGAGATTTGTACATAAGAGAATGCATAGGTAGATGAATAGATATGGAAAATTACAAATAACCTGCAAGTCAAATAAGAAAAAACAACTTAAATAAGAAACCTGTACAAGAGAATTATATATGCAAATATGACTATACAACAAGTTAAAAATATCAATAAAATATTGGTGCCCCCCCCCCAGGGAGTCGTGGTACTATTCCAACTTAAGAAACAATCAAAATCTCAACGCATCAAATTGTATTAAGAATAGAATTGAGTTACAGGGGAAAATTCAGTAAAGTAGCTATATTATCATGGTTGTTCTCATTCTAAGAGACCTCCAATATTTATAGAGTTTTATATACAACTAAGAGGTCGACCACTGAAAGGGTCGACACTCTCCTACAAAAAAAAAATATTTAAGAACTAGTAATGAACAACATCTTCTAGCAAACTCATGCACTCAAAATAGAGGCCGAACATAACTGTTCGACTTAAAATGTAATGAGACCCATAACTGGAGGGTTTGAATAGGTATGAAACCCATGTTTCACATTAGCCAAGAAAGGTCTGCCGATATACCAACCCACAAACCTATTGAGCTCCAAGTTCTGTATTGAGGTCTGGATTAAGGGCCAGATCGAAGAATGGATTGAGGGCCATATCAAGGGTCATATTGAGGGTTGGATTATGTTTTCAACCTATTTCAATTAAAATACAAGTCTTAATGGATTGTTCTCATTCAATTAAGGATAAAATCATCAAAATGAATATGACACATACCTTATGCTGATCCATAGAAAATTGATAGAAGAAACCTGACAATACCTTCAAAAAGAGATAATAGAGGTATGAATTGTATGCTTCCCATGTTCAAAATGAGACTTGGATCAAGGAAAAAATGGTCAAAACATGGAGTCATCATCTCCCCCACTCTTGAGTATTTGCAGGTCCCTCTGGAACATAATATGAAATTGCCAAAACACAACTATATTCTAGAGGTAGTGACTTGATCTTGAGATAGGAGATGAATTAAGATATAGGGGCTTCTTCCTCATGTCTTGGATACTTGTGCTTAGGCCTCTTTTGATGCTTCAACTTCATTCTTAAACTATTATTGGTAGTAGTTATAGCATCAATAGAATGTTGTAGAGAATTCACCTTGGCTTGTAGGACAACGTTGTCATGGTGTAAATGACGATCCAATGTTTCATACTCTTTAATACGTTGGGTCAACTGAGCGTTTTCTTGTTGCAAATTTTCAACAGTTGGGGACTGATCAAACTTTTCAATAAGAGAAGGCTTCAGCTTAT
>JASDQU010683617.1:70949-82875 GCA_032191745.1 Picea mariana
TTCCTTAGGGTTTATACATTCTCTCCAGGGTGCACTTTGATTAGTGTAGGAAGAATGGCCCAGGGTGGGGAATGGTCCAGGTTCAGAAATCAGGACAGTTATTCTTCCTTGCTTGAGAAGAATAGTCCAGACAACTCATCATTGATGTTTTACCTTTTTGAGGGCAGATATCCTTTCAAATCTCACAGATGTGAGTGAAAGATTGGCCCAGATGATTCAATTTATATCATAACATTGTTTCTGTGCAGGTTGATATCAGATGATTGTTATGAAGACTGCATGACAGTAGATGTATACTACTGTGGTGGATGTGTTCCACTGTTCGTGACTATACGTTGCTGATCAAGTACTTGTGTGTTACTTGGTGTGGTAGTGTACCACTGGATTGTAGTTATGTACTACTATGGATAGACACAGTTGTGTTCTATTTTGTTTCGATTTCCTTGAAGACTATCAATAGTATTGGAAATGATCATCAGTTAGATGGATAATCAAAGGACAAAGATTTTCCAGACGAAAAATGGTTCAGAACATTTACTCTTCTAGATTAGAAGAATGGCTCCTGTGTCACTTTGTGGAGTGATCATCATGTCTGATTACTCATATAGAGTATGGTTTTGAGAGATGATGCAACTGATGACACTGATGATGATTATGGTGCTCATGATCTAGTCATGATCTAGTCATGATCTAGTCTATACAACTATGTTGATGCTACCGGGTGAATGGTATGTTTTTGTGCTCAAGACCATTACCTGTAATACCTCCCTAAATAGGAGGGAGTGATGATATTATGGTAGCTGCGGGAGGTATTTACCTCCATGTGTAAACCTGATGAGGATAAAATACTCCGGGAAGCAAGAAGAAACCCTAATGAGTTGGCTAATAACCCTAGAAGACTTGTCAGGTCAAGAAGATAATTTATATTAGGTTATTAGCCTCCAAGAGAAGAAGTCCTCCATAAATAATAATATATACTGAACAGACAGATACCCAGAATGAGAATTCGACCTAGGCAGTTGGCCTGAATTAGTATAAATATAAGAGGCCAGTTCTCATTCTAGCAGGCAGTCTTAGAATTGCAGAGAAACAACTTGTGCGCACTGCAATGCAGAGTCTTGTGCACATGTTTCAGGAGAGATGCCATTGCAACTGCTGCAACTAGCATATCATGTTTTTCTTGGACTATCTCTTGGCTAGGGTTTGGAACATATGATCAACTCTTGTTGGTGTGCTATCCTTGGGGAAAGGTGTGCTACCCTTTGCTTGGCAATCTAGCCTAGGGTTTGCTTCTGGAGTGATTCTTTGTCAAGTTTAAGGTGCTTGGAGGGTGGCTTCGGCCTATGGTTGGGTGAAAATAGAGATATTGTTAATGGTATAATGATCACATACATTATATTTTAATAGTTATCGCCTCGCCTCCTTGTAGGAATTGGAGGAAAATCATGGTGGAAAGTGCCTTGTAACTTCTTCCGTTTAGAGTCAATAGGAGTTGTAGGTAATTGAGGATCAACAATAGGCTTATTGGATTTCTTAGTAGATAAGGGAATAATATTAATTGGAGGGTTTTCATTTTTAGGAGAATGAGGGTTAGATGGATTAAAAGTCCCATAATCAATTGAATTCTTGGCCATTTTAACTGTCAAATGGGGGTTCAAGAACTGATGAAGGAAATCATCCCAGGTTCTATCTTGTTTTCTTAATTCTGAGATAACCAGTAGTTTTATAAGGCCATGATGAAATAGGCTATGGTGAGGGTTTTTCACATTCTTTTGAACTTGGGAGGAAATTTTCTCAAGACTCTTTAAAAAGTAAAATGGAAAATTCAAAGGTTTACCAAACTGAAAGTGAGCCAAGAGGCGAAAATGACAGGATTTGAAGGTGGAATACTTACCCTCAAAAGTAATTAATTTGGTGATGACAATCATAGGATTAATAAATTCATATTTAATCCATCCCTTTGAATATCCTTTATCCCCATAAATATTTTTATATTCTGGTTTAAAAACTCGATAGTAACTTTGTCGTGGAAGATGGTGATGCTTGAACCATTTGTCTCCAAATCGTGGGATATTTGTGACCACACCAATAGACTCCTCATAGATTGGAAAAAACAGTGACCCAACATGATAAATCTTTCCATCAAATCCGAGGGTGAACTAGAGGGAAACACCATCATCGTGCCCCTACAGACTGGTAAGGAATTTCCCCCATCCTGCGTAGAGAAATATTTCTCGGCTGGCTTCGAACTATGGGATAGATAACAATTCAGCATATGAGGAGGGTTCATGGTGATTCAGCATGGCTATAGAGTAGGTTATGGACGATAATAGGGTCAGGTAGAGGAGACAGAGTGCTCTGTTCCAACACAAATGATATAAGAGGGTCGAGTCATGGGTGCATTTGGCACATATGAATTCCATACGTAGTAATGATTACGTAAGGATTTGAATTTTGAATGATATCGTACTTGGATATCTGACTCTTAACAATCATATCACATAAGAGGTTTGATCAATTTCCAAGTCAAAAAATTGGACATTATGATAGTAAAGGTATAAAAGAAATCATAAGTTTAAATTCACCTCATAGCAAGTGTGAAAAATAGATATAACACCTTTAACAAGTTTAATTTACCACTTGACAAATGTAATTGGATTCCAGTGATTATACCTGAACTGAAGCATTAAAAATCGCATTTGCAGTTACAACACTTCATACAATACCCCATCCAACACTCTATCTGGTACTCCATCGACACTTTATCTAGTGAAAACTATACCGTATTAAGCATGTATTCACCCAGATTGCTAGGATTGGAAGACTTCTGGCTGCCAAGGTGAATGAGAGTGTGGATACGATTATAGTATCCATATTAGTTTCTTTTGTTATTGAACTGTAATTTCCACAAAGAATAATCTGGTTTAATTAGTCCTCCCCTGTATTGGTCATAAGCAGAGGCCCAGAAACTGTAAATTATGATGTAAGAACAAGATTATCAACCATACACTTAAGAGGTTACATAATTATTCCAACATTATATAGTTAATCAAAAATCATGAAAATATGATTGACTGATGACATAATAGCTTGAGATATTGTAGAAAATAGTTTCATGGAAAAACAATTTATGACAGAAATTGATAGAAATCCTATTGCCTCTTCTCATAGACTTGATATACAAATGAACAATGTTTAGATAAGGAAAACCCTCCCCCACTCCTAAGTATTGTGACATTTCACAATCAAAGATATAGGAAACCAGTCAATCCTTCCAATATCCTAAGATTTATAGCTTCCAAGTGTATAGATAAATTTCACATATTATCCTGGAAAAACGGTTAAGAACATGGCCGCACCTGTAATACAAAACATCTTACATACAATTAAGAAGAGTTAGGAAAGAGAGTCTTAAGATAAACTTCAATTTAGTCCCCAATAGAAAATTAATGGAGTTCATTTACCTTTGCTTAACTATGCATACATTCTTTTAGTCATGCCTACAAGTAGTGTTGTACATTAGGACAAGTTTTAAAACCAGAAATTGATATTTAATTATTGTTGTCAAATCATCACCCTCTCTACGTAGAATGCCCTACTTCCAACAAGCCTATTCAGTACTCCGACGGGTTTACCTAGTCATAACACAGGCCGATACCTACTTCCAACAGACCTGTTCAGTATCCTGACGAGTTAGCCTCTCACACCCTTTTTACAACAAAGACTGGTCCTTACCACCATATTTAATATTTGTATATGAATGTTTCTTTTTGCAAGAATATGGGGAGGGAACTCTGAAAATATTTTTACGGATGTGGTGGATGGTACCATTGAAAAATAATAGAAAGGTATCTACAGTCCCTACTCACTTTATTCCATTTGAAATTATATTGATGTTTCCATGATTAACCACTAGTTAGACCTTCTTGCTACTCTTTTATAAAGATACTTTACTCACCCACTCAGAGATCTGGGTGGATTGTACTAGTAACCTCTAGGTTTGATAAAATAAATGTCACTTCCTTATATTTTCTGGTGGTTAAGGGTTATGAGAAACTGTCATGAAATATTGAGAGAGAGGAAGATAGAAATCTTTCAAAAAGACTAAAATTGACTAATTTAAGGAAAACAATTTTTAATCATGATAAAAAAAGTATTCATTATTCAATTGGTGCTCAGGCAGATGATGAAATTTAAGTACAGTAACATCTTCTTTTGAAGTAAAATACTTCCCTTTTTCTTTGTTTCTTTGAAATTGTCCACTTGTTTTTAAATGAATACCTGCAAAAGTTTCTAAAACTGCTTGTCAAAAAACACACCAAAAATATTTACATATATGTACAACAAAAAATCAAAATATTTCAAGATTAGGGAGAAGGAGAAGAAACTTCCCCATCCACCAATGCCAATGCCTTGTCGGATGATATAACTTTCATAAAGTCTTCTTAAATACATGCTTATGATAAAGTTTAATTCTATGCCCATTTACTACAAAAGAGACATGTTCATCATCAATTGTTTTTATTTTTACAATCCCATTATCAAACATGGTTACCACTTCATAAGGACCTAACCATTGAGTGGTAAGTTTACCTTTAAAAGTTTTAAACCTTGAATCAAACAATAAATCCCAATATCTAGGTTGAAATTTCTTTTTTTTAATGAATTTATCATGCCATTTGCTTCATTTGTTGTGGAGTAAGATTGTCCTTTAGATAACATCTTGTTTAATTTCATCCAATTCATTCAGTTGTAGGACTTGTTGTTTTTGCACTTCATCTAAATTTAATCCCAAATGTGCAGCAATACGAAAAGTTCTTACTTGGAATTAAATAGGTAAGAGTACTTTCTTTCCGTAAACCAATTCATATGGGGTATGTCCTATGGTGTTTCTCCATGTGGTGCGATATGCCCACAAAGCCTCTGGAAGTCTATCAACCCAATCTCTATGGTGTAGTTGGACAATTTTACTCAAGATAGTTTCCAATACTTTGTTTGTCGATTCCACTGGGCCATTAGCTTGTGGGTGGTATGGAGAGGACTTATGATTTTTTATCCCATACTTTTCTGTTAATTCCTTCATCAGATTGGAAGTAAATTGTGTACCCTGCTCTATGACAATCCCACAAGGAACACCAAAGTGGGTAAAAATATCTTCATAAACAAACTCAACAACAATTTTTTCAGTATCCCTAAACAAGGCTTTTGACTCTACCCACTTAGTGACATAATCTGTGCAAACAAGAATATAATTCTTTTTACGAGACATGGGGGAAATTGGTCCTATGAAATCAAGTGCCCATTTCTCAAAAGGTTCGATCATAACTTGGGTATGTAAAGGAATTTCATTAGCTGATGTGGTCTTTCCTATCCTTTGAAAACTATCGCAACTTCTTACATATTTGGAAACATCCTTAAAAATGCTAGGCCAATAGTATCCTGAATATAAAACCTTGTATGATGTATGTTTATTGGAAAAACGACCACCACATGGTCCATCATGACAATTTTGTAGGATTTCTTCTATCTCATATTCTCGGACACATCTATGAATGATCAAATCTTAATGATTACGTAAGGATTTAAACTTTGAATGATATCGTACTTGGATATCCAACTCTTAACAATCATATAGCATGAGAGGTTTGATCAATTTCCAAGTCGAAAAATTGGACATTGTGATAGTAAACGTATAAAATAAATCATAAGTTTAAATTCACCTCATAGCAAGTGTGAAAAATAGATATAACACCTTTAGCAAGTTTAATTTACCACTTGACAAATGTAATTGGATTCCAGTGATTATACCTGAAATGAAGCATTAACAATCGCATTTGCAGTTACAACACTTCATACAATACCTCATCCGACACTCCATCCGACACTCTATCTGGTACTCCATCGACACTCTATCTGGTGAAAATTATACTGTATTAAGCATGTATTCACCCAGATTGCTAGGATTGGAAGACTTATGGCTACCAAGGTGAATGAGAGGGTGGATATGATTGTAGTATCCATATTAGTTTCTTTTGTTATTGAACTATAATTTCCACAAAGAATAATCTGGTTTAATTAGTCCTCCCCTGTATTGGTCATAAGCAGAGGCCCAAAAACTGTAAATTATGATGTAAGAACAAGATTATCAACCATACACTTAAGAGGTTACATAATTATTCCAACATTATATAGTTAATCAAAAATCATGAAAATATGAATGACTGATGACATAATAGCTTGAGATATTGTAGAAAACAGTTTCATGGAAAAACAATTTATGACAGAAATTGATAGAAATCCTATTGCCTCTTCTCATAGACTTTCTATACAAATGAACAGTGTTTAGATCAGGAAAACCTTCCCCCACTCCTAAGTACTGTGACATTTCACAATCAAATATATAGGAAACTAGTCAATCCTTCCAATATCCTAAGTTTTATAGCTTCCAAGTGTATAGATAAATTTCACATATTAGCCTAGAAAAACGGTTAAGAACATGGCCCCACCTATAATACAAAACATATTACATACAATTAAGAAGAGTTAGGATAGAGAGTCTTAAGATAAACTTCAAGTTAGTCCCCAATAGAAAATTAATGGAGTTCATTTACCTTTGCTTAACTATGCATACTTCCTCTCAGTCATGCCTACAAGTAGTGTCATACATTAGGACAAGTTTTAAAACCAAAAATTGATATTTATTTATTGTTGTCAAATCATCACCCTCTCTAGGTAGAATGCCCCGCTACCAACAAGCCTGTTCAATACTCTAACAGGTTTACCTAGTCATAACACAGGTCGATACCTGCTGCCAACAGACCTATTCAGTATCCCAACGAGTTAGCCTCCTACACCCTTTTTATAGAAGAGACTAGTCCTTACCACCGTATTTAATATTTGTATATGAATGTTTCTTTTTGCGAGAAGATGGGGAGGGAACTCTGAAAATATTTTTACGGATGTGGTGGATGGTACCATTGGAAAATAATAGAAACGTATCTACAGTCCCTACTCACTTTCTTCCATTTGATATTATATTGATGTTTCCATGATTAACCACTAGTTAGACCTTCTTGCTACTCTTTTATAAAGATACTTTACTCACCCACTCAGAGATCTGGGTGGATTGTACTAGTAACCTCTAGGTTTGATAAAATAAATGTCACTTCCTTATATTTTCTGGTGGTTGAGGGTTATGAGAAATTGTCATGAAATATTGAGAGAGAGGAAGATAGAAATCTTGCAAAAAGACTAAAATTGACTAATTTAAGGCAAATAATTTTTAATCATGATAAAAAATTATTCATTATTCAATTGGTGCTCAGGCAGATGATGAAATTTAAGTATAGTAACATCTTCTTTTGAAGTAAAGTACTTCCCTTTTTCTTTGTCTCTTTGAAATTGTCCACTTGTCTTTAAATGGATACCTGCAAAAGTTTCTAAAATTGCTTGTCAAAAAACACACCAAAAATATTTACATATATGTACAACAAAAAATCAAAATATTTCAAGATTAGGGAGAAGGAGAAGAAACTTCCCCATCCACCAATTCCAATGCCTTGTCGAATGATATAAATTTCATAAAGTCTTCTTAAAAACATGTTTATGATAAAGTTTAATTCTATGCCCATTTACTACAAAAGAGACTTGTTCATCATCAATTGTTTTTATTTTTACAACCCCATTATCAAACATGGTTACCACTTCATAAGGACCTAACCATTGAGTGGTAAGTTTACCTTTAAAAGTTTTAAACCTTGAATCAAACAATAAATCCCAATATCCAGGTTGAAATTTCTTTTTTTTAATGAATTTATCATGCCATTTTCTTCATTTGTTGTGGAGTAATATTGTCCTTTGGATAACATCTTGTTTAATTTCATCCAATTCATTCAGTTGTAGGACTTGTTGTTTTTGCGCTTCATCTAAATTTAATCACAAATGTGCAACAATACAAAAAGTTCTTACTTGGAATTAAATAGGTAAGAGTACTTTCTTTCCGTAAACCAGTTCATATGGGGTATGTCCTATGGTGTTTCTCCATGTGGTGCGATATGCCCACAAAGCCTCTGGAAGTCTATCAGCCCAATATCTATGGTGTAGTTGGACAATTTTAGTTAAGATAGTTTCCAATACTTTGTTTGTCGATTCCACTTGGCTATTGGCTTGTGGGTGGTATGGAGAGGACTTACGATTTTTTATCCCATACTTTTCTGTTAATTCCTTCATCAGATTGGAAGTAAATTGTGTACCCTACTCTGTGACAATCTCACGAGGAACACCAAAGCGGGTAAAAATATCTTCATAAATAAACTCAACAACAAATTTTTCAGTATCCCTAAACAAGGCTTTTGACTCTACCCACTTAGTGACATAATCTGTGAAAACAAGAATATAATTCTTTTTACGAGACATGGGGGAAATTGGTCCTACAAAATCAAGTGCCCATTTCTCAAAAGGTTCGATCATAACCTGGGTATGTAAAGGAATTTCAACAGCTGATGTGGGTTTTCCTATCGTTTGACAACTATCGCAACTTCTTACATATTTGACAACATCCTTAAAAATGCTAGGCCAATAGTATCCTGAATGTAAAACCTTGTATGACGTACATTTATTGGAAAAAAGACCACCACATGGTCCATCATGACAATTGTGTAGGATTTCTTTTATCTCATATTCTCTAACACATCTACGAATGATCAAATCTGGTCTAGTACGGAAAAGGTCATGGCCAACCCATGAGTAGTTATTAGTTTGTGTTATAATTCGACACTTTTCATGAGGTGACAAATGAGCTGATAATTTTCTAGTGGCTAAATAATTTTCCATATCTGAAAACCATGGAGTGTTTATGAACATGGAAAATAGATGCTTATTTGGAAAACTATCATCAACAAGAATACTATCACCTTCATGATTAATGCGAGAGAGAAATTCAGCTACTAAATTCTCTTTTCTTGGTCGATCAAGGACAATAATATTGAAATCTTGTAATAAAAGGAGCCACCTAGTTACTTGGCCATTGGTAATACGTTTATTCATGAGAAATATAATGACAAAGTGATCCATATGTACAAATACCTCATATCCTGTGATATAATGGTGAAACTTGTTGATGGCATGGACGACTGCTAAGAATTCTTTCTCAGTGATTGTATAGTTCATCTCAGTAGGAGTCAAGTTCTTACTTACAAAGTAAATGGCATAAGATTGTTGGTCTTCTTTTTTTCCTAACACTCCTCCTATTGCAATATCGAAGGCATCAATAGATATATGGAATGGAAGGGCCCAATTGGGTACTCTAAGAACTAGTGCCACAAATAATTTATCTTTTAAAGTTTCAAAGGTAGTTTGAAAATGGTCAGTCCAAAGAAATTTAACATCTTTTGTGAGCAATCCAAACATTGGTGCGACAATTTTTGTAAATTTTTTGATGAATTGTCGGTAATAACCGACATGTCCAAGAAATCTTCTCACTTCCTTTGGAGTCTTTGGAGGTGGGAGTTTGACAATTACCTCAATCTTAGAAGGATCCACTTTATTCCCTTTGAATGAAACATGATTCCCTAAGACTACTCCTCAGTCAATAACATTTTACACTTTTCATGACTTAAGGATAAATTCATCTCTTGACATCTAATGAGAAATTTGCTCAGGTTATCTAAGGATTCTTGAAAAGTATTACCATATACTGTAACATTGTCCATATACACTTCCACACATTCATGAATCAGATCAACAAATATCCCTAGTACTACTTGCTGGAATGTGGAAGGAGCGTTACACAACCAAAATGGTAGGACCCTATAAGCATAAGTGCCCCAAGGAAAAGTGAAAGTAGTCTTGTCCTGATCCTCATGTGATATTAGAATTTGATTGTATCCACTATATCCGTCAAGGAAAGAAAAGAATTGTTTTCCTGAAAAAGTATCCAAGACTTGGTTAATGAAGGGAAGAAGAAAATAATCCTTAAGAGTGGCCTTATTAAGTTCCCGAAAGTCAACACGGATTCTCCACTTTCCAGTTACTTTCTTCGGAACCACTGCAAGTGGGGATACCCATTTTCTATCAGACTTTGGATAAATAAAACCAACATTCAATAGTTTCTGTATTTCCTCCTTCACTGTATCTTTTAGTGTCAGATTCATCCTCCTAAGAGGTTTCCTAACAAGTGTTAATTCTTCTTGGGTATAGATATGATGGATGCATGTGTTGGGGTGTATTCCCCAAATATCGATATATTCCCAGGAAAATGATACTGATGGTCCCTAAGGACGTTCACTAATTGTTCTTGTTGATTTGCATCTAGTCCTGAATTGATATGTAGGAACTTGACAAGACTAATCTCATAGGGCATGGTATAGGATCTAACAGATTCATCTATTTCAAAGATAAAAGATGTTGAAGAAAGAGTAGATGGGTCCAAATTTTCTTGAAATTCTTCACCAAACATATAAGCAAATTGAGGCAAAGATTGAGGAAAATCAACACATGTGATTGCATAAATGAATTGATTTAACACATTCTCTTTCATTTGCTCCTAAAGTTCCCAAGAGTGATCACTAGGAAACACAGGTTCTTCCCAGTTTTCGTTCTCATATGGACATTCAAGCCACCATAGATTTTCAGTCACAGGTTGAGCTGGTGGATATATCGTAATTTTCTTCATAGAAATTCCATTAGAGATAGTCATTTCACCTTCTCAAAAACCAATGATTGCATTGGTTGTAGCAAATCAAGGTCTTCCCAAAATAACGGGGTGCTCTTTAGCAGGATCCTTTGAATGAATGACAAAAAATTCTACCAGATATTCCCATGATGCTAATGTGAGTATGATATCATCCAATATCCCCTCAGGTACAACTTTCATTTTATCTGCTAATTCCAAAATAGTCAAGGTAGGTCGAAGGAAGTGTTTCAACTGTAATTCTTCTAAGGTAGTGACAGTCAAAACATTAATGTCCACCCCTAGGTCTATGATAGTATTTCCAATGGGAATCTTATTAATGATTATCGTTACTACTGGATTCCTAGGATTTGCATACTTTGTGACCCTAGGCTGCTCTGATATGTATTCATACAACTCTCCTACCAAATGCACTATTGGAGGATCTTTCTGTTTTCTACCAGGATTTTTGATACACAATTCCTTAATTACCTTACTAGAAATCGGGATATCCTTTATTGCTTGTAGTAGGGGAATTATGAAACATATATATTTTTAATTCATTTATAATGTCAAATTCTGGCTGAATCATTGGTTTTTCAATTGCTAATCTCTCCGGATAGGGAGGAACTTTTGTAGTTTTCAAGGATTCACTTTGGGGAGGCCTTTTTTCTTGATCTTTGGGGATAATAAAATCTTCCCATTTAGTTTCATCTGTTGGGTGGTTGGAAGTTTCATCTTCATTTTCCTCACGGATGACTACTAAAGGTTCTTGTTTACCCAAAACTTTCCTTGAACTTAGTTGAATCTCATGTAATGGACCATGAGAAATAACATATGTCAAAAAAGTTTGCAACTCAACATTATGAAGAGGTTGAGTTGGTTTATTGTTTGGGTTAGGCACCAATTGTGATGGTAATAATGTTGGTTGTGGGGAATTTTCATTTTGAAATTGTTGAGGTTGTTATGGAATAGGAGGTCAAGGTGGAGGGACAAAACCTGGAAAAAGCTGTTGAATATTTGGTGGAAACTATGGATAAGGATGAGTGGGAATAGGAACAAGTGGAGTTTGAGTGTTTCCTTGGGTATGTCATGCCCTCCATCCTTGTATCCAAGGATGGTGTGAAGCATACTGTGTGTTAGCGCCAATTCTTGCAAGTCATGAGCGTCGAGCGCAACACACTGAAGAAGTCCATTTCGGGCTTAAAATCAAGCGAGTGGGCATTTTGTTTTCAACGGTGAGGATCCACAGATGGA